>JAULKM010145872.1:0-34254 GCA_032355605.1 Rubia tinctorum | reverse complement strand
AATATAATTTTACTAAAATTTATTTATACAATTATAAATATATATTTCATATATTAATAAATATATTATTTATAATTTATAGTAGGTTTGCAAAATTATTTTTAGTTTTATATAAAAAATTTAAGAATGTTAAACTATTTTATGAATTAAATTAATGGTTGGTATGTTGTATGACAAAGTCTTGGGAAAGAATGTCTTTCCATACGCTTATGGAAAGACGAAATTTAATTATAATAATAAAAGGTAAAATGTCTTTGTTGCAATGTTAAAGTTTTATTATGCAACGTGTAGTAGTCATAAATTTTATAACCCGGTTCACACAACCCAAAATTTTTATCTTTCATTTCTTCTAATTTATAGTTTAAACCTTGGTTTTTCCATTACTTATAGAAAGACCGTCTTTCAAGAGACGGACTCATGTTGTATTAAACTAATTATTTTTTATGATTTTTTCCCAAGAAAATGGGGTAAAATTGTAAATGGGTCAAAACGAGTCGATTTGGGTTAAAATCTGACCCGACCCACATTGACCCGACCCACACGACCCAAATGAGACATAGACCCGACCCGACCCGACTCATATGGGCCGGGTCAAAAAATAAGCCGGGTCGAACAATTTGAACACCCCTATCGTAAATGTTGTCGTCGTGTAAAAAAAAAAGAAGCTAGATCCGGCAACAAATGAGAGATTGCCAACTTCACCATCTACGCATCAATGCCAACTTCATCATCTACGCATCAATGCCAACTTCATCATCTACGTATCATTGCCAAAACCAACGAATCATCAGTAACACTGCTCCCAGTGAAATAAACCCTAAATTAACTCATAATTGCTTTCAATCAGCCCTCATCATATGAAAGAAAAGAATCCCTTGCCATCCTTCACCTCAGGCTCCAACTTCCTAAGTTGAACCGCAGATATTGCCAAAACACATAAAAAATACATATCATCTGAAATCATAAATAAAAACATTAAGTAACTAAATATATTCAAAGTAAGCACATCGATCTTACTATCGATTTTCAAAAGATCATTTATGGGGAGTAAACCAAATTTACAAAATCACCAACTGGAGCACTCCTTCCAACAACCCCCTCCATGACTATATATCACATACCTAATGAATTTTCAAACCCAGATCTTGGATACCTATCCCCGAGATATCACAAACTATCACTACCAAAGGAACCTTTCCTAATGAACAATTCATTACTCTACGCAAACTTGTAACACACTCAGGGCTCCAAAATTACCTACTACGCTGCCCATAACCCCATAAAACAGAAAATAAACATAGATATCTAAAATGACAAAAGCACTAGGAAAAAAAGTTGCTTTTATAGGTGTACAAAGTGTCTTGGTAAAACAAACCGCCATCAATAAATCTTTCGAAAAGGATATGTTCTTTCATGTTCTCAATAACTTGACCAACCACTTATTGAAGAATTGGAATGGAACGCCGATATACCCACCATTTTTCAAACATAAAAATTGAATAGCCTCTGCATACGTTGAATGCTTATCCATTTAAAGACCCACTACCCGAGATACACAGAAAGAACCGTGTACCTCGGGGCCCACAAGCCAACCTACATACTTATACAGATTCCTCCCAAATTAACACAATATATATCATAAAGTTAAGTAAGCACATTCACTATGAACACTCTTCTAATAATCCTCCAAGCAATCACAAACTATATAATATAACCCCAACCGCAACCTCAATAATTTGACACACACCCTGATCCTAGCGCAGAAATTCCTAACCTTAAAATCATTTAATTACATACTTATTTAAACTCAAAGTGACACACATTACTAGCACTGACTTTTGATATCATAGGAACCCATAGAATTCACTGCACTCACCAAAAACACAACCACACCCACAATTTTAATTCGTTGAAACAAAACCACACTCATGCAAAACAAATACGTAAATAACATATGGCTTCACAGGAGTCTATAAATGAATCAACATCGTGAAGAATTAGGAAAGGGACAAAAAAATGATTTTTTATAAAAAAACCCAGCTAAGTCGAAAACCCGAAAGGGAGACTTAAGCAACAATGGGAAAGACCCAGATCGATTGAAAAATCTGTGCAAACGTGAGAGACCAAATGATGTGGAAAAAGGTGAGAGAGCTTGAAAAGAAAAGAAAAAAATTGTGGGATGCTAGGATGAAAATCCGAAAGAACTCCTAAGCAAACTGAGAGAAATCAAAAAATTATCCTATGATTTTCTTTGATTGTCTTTTGGAAGTTCTTTTGGTAGAATAACATAGCTTCATACATTCATATTTTGTGAACTTCACCTTTGAGTTGGTCTGTTGGTTGGATGGATTGTGGCGCGGTCTGTGTCCTTTTGCACGGTATGTGTGCCATGAAGATCATTGACTCAGACTCCTGTCCGCAACTAGCAGCCAAATGCATGGCCGCGCCATCAGAACCCTAGGATTTCGACTCCAGCCCATTGCCCGTGTGCATCTGCACGAGCTGTGTTGCTCAGACAACTAAAAGCACTCTCCAGTTGGCGGCCACATGTTCTTTTGCACGAGCTGCATACTCAGTTTGGCCGGGAACCATGTCCACTCCGGGGCTTGTGTGCTATTGCATGACCCGTGCCGACGCAGCTTCTAGGGTTTCCCTTTGGTGTAGACTTCTCTAAGACCCATTTCCTACCTACTATATAAGAAGCCCTGGTCTACTAGGGTTTATGGAGCCTTTATAATTTTAATTTCTGTTTCCTAGTTCTAAGAGTAGACAGAGAGACAAAGAGACAACTCTTTTCTCTTCTTTAATTATTTCATGTTTATGCCTATGGAATTGAATCCAATGATTGAATTGGGGATCAATGTCCACAGAGTAGTGTAATTCTTGGGAATTTTACATATATTCATGACTTGGTAATGATTTTTTGAGATTCTAAATACTACTATATTTTATGTTTATGAATATTCTTGTTTGATTTGAGTTTTATAATCTTCTATGATGCATGTTATATATATTCTATGATGCACCGTAGTTCATATGTGATATTTTATCGTGCTAGTCTTGATTTCCCCTTGGGAGTGTCGAGTTAGATGTATTGTAGGTTTGTGAGTACCGGCTTTGTGTGTGCATGCATATATGATAGAGAGTACTGTTTCGATCATTATAGCCTATCTTGGTTGGATCATAGTGGGGGTACGAGACACCCTCGGTGTACTCCGATAGGAAAAGCATAATAGTGTGGAGCAACTAGGGTGTCGTAAAATGACCATCGTCGTATCAACCGTAGAGTCATCGTGAGACTCCAAATCCTTTGCTTCTGTAGGACTAGGGAGAAGCTTCCATAGTGGAGTTCCCTGGACTTATTTCCTTACTCTCATACCTAACGAGCGTAACACCCTCAAGACAATTGCTTAGGCACTTGATCCTTTACGCGGGGTGCGTTAGCATTGGGAATGAGATTTATAGGGTAAGGAACTGTGGTATCCAAGTGATCGACGCACATTCCTTAATTATGGAGGCAGTGTTGATAGGATTAGAATGAGATTAGGTACTTTTGTGTGTCATCTATTGGGAAGTGCTGACTATCACCTACACTATGTGACATAGACATGAGATAGGTTTATATGTCTTATATGCGATATAATCCAGGATCAAATTTATTTACCAGTCATGTTATGCAAATATCCTTAAGGCTAGCTTAATATAGTTTGTTCTCTTGATTTGCATGTTTAGCAGTTTGTAGACAAAACCCCATAACATCCCATTTTTTAAACACTGGCTATTCCCGATACACAATTAGAGTGACACCCGATTGTGATTTTTGTGTATTTGAATTTTCAATTTTAGCATCACTGTGGATGACCCCGGACTTTCCACTATCTACTATCTAGTTGTTGGTAGTGAGAACGAGAGCAACAATATAAATTATATCTTTGATGTCCCAGTGCTCCGCGGGTTAGTAACCTCTCTCCGTGAAAAAGTTGGTGTTATTAACGACCCCATGGAGTGCGGATCAGAAGGGAACAAGTGTAATTAAGAGCTAAAATAAAGGATAATATGGAGCATTTTGTTAGGCAGTGGTAAAATTTAGCGTCGAAGTGATGAGCGGCTCCATGGATAAAGACGTGAGGGGAAGCATAAATAATATGTTTATTTATATATCTTACAGGTACTTATTGTAATGCGCATTTAGAGGTGACTTGAAACTATAAATGGGCCATTGAGGTGCAATTGAGCGTTAGTGCAGTAAGAAGTTGCCAAACTATAATTAACTGTTTGAACTTCCCAGTAACTACGTACCACGGTATAATATGGCGAAGACTGGTTGTGATAGCGTTCTTACTTTAGAAGACATGGACATTCTAAGCGAACGTCCTTGATTGTTAACCTCTGAGCTCATAACTCGAAGTGCTGATGAAATCGTGATGAGGCCTCCTCCAGAGATGTTCAGTGTTTATGCATATCAGCTGCAGTATGGGCTGACCTTTCATGTATCGGGCTACTCATTGAGCATTTTGGGGGCTTATGGGGTGGCATGAGCTTAGCTGCATCCGTGGGGGGTAGTCATTTTGTTAGGTGATGTGTCCATTTTAAGTGGATATTTTGGGACTTTTTGGACTCAATTTTGTGCTCTTTTGTCATCTAGAGCTTGTGTTTTACCTCAAAATTCTCCTAGGAGAGTTAAGAATGACTTTTACACTCTATGGCTTTTCTAGTGGATTTTGTGTGACGGGGCAAACATCGAGACTTGAAGACCGAAGACCGTTGAAGACCATGAAGTTCATCTTTTGAAGACTTGAAGACTTGAAGATTTCAAGAGAAGTGAAGTAGAGGGGGAGCTATAAGACAAGAAAAAGGATAAAATCAACAAGCTGTTTTGGCTCTATCGCGACTTGCGAGAAACTGGTCGCAAGTCGCGACGGACGTGTGGCCATAATGTGTTATTTTTTTTCTTGTACTATAAATAGAACACTTTATCCTCTATTCTTTACTCTCTTATTCTTCCCGATTTCTGAACTCACGAATTCTCATTTTTCTCTACTTTTCACCTAGTTTCATCTTTGAATTATGTTGGATTTGCTTTTGATGTTTAGTATGAATTCTAGTAGCTAAAATTAGTTTTGGGAGAAATTGATTAAGGCTTCCAATCCCATGTATTGAGAACTCTTTATGCCTATTTAATACTATAGCTATTGTACATTTATGAGCTTTTAATGTTGGTTGTTGAATTTAGTAATGTTGTTGGAAGTTTGAGAATATGAAATGATGGTATTATTACTTGTTAGGGTTGGGAAAAATTAGCTAAATTTCTCCTCTTTTGATGTGGAATCCAAGAGCATGAGTTAGAGCTCCAAATTGGGTTGATTATTTGATAATTGCTAGATATATGTGATGATGTCGAACACTTTGTCATGTTTGTTTAAGGTAGCAAATAGGAGAGGTCTATGAATGTTGAACGTTCTTGACTAATCTTAATAAGTGCATGAATTGGTTCAATGCTTAGACACGGTGTAGTGTTTATAAGTGTTACTAAACTTGTTAATTCTTTGTACTCAATGCCATTAATGGGATATCTTTAGCCGTTTCTTGACTAAAGGTGTCATTAGTGAGGTTTCCTAAGGTATGTTGAATTGACTCTTGTAAAATACTATCAAAGAAGGATAGAAGATATATCTTCACAACAAGTAGTTAAAGTAGCGAATAGTTTGTAGATTCAAGGATAAATAAGAGGCTTGGAAGTGAAAATCAATTGCGCCAAAGGTCCCGTAACTTGTGATTTACTCTATTTTTATTAGCTTGTTGCATGCTTTGCATCTTTACTTCATTTTGCTAGTTGACTTATCTTTACATTTATAACTTTAATAAACCAACAAAAAAACCCCCTTTACTTGCTTTTTTATATATGTATATGTATATCTAGTCTAGTATCCACCCTTATATGCATGAACCCTTAGGAAAATCTTTCTTCTTCGTGGACGACCCCAATTTGCCACTATATACTTAATTTTAGTTAGGAAGTACTGTAGGGCTTAAAAATATTAACTTTGAGAGGTGCGGAAATGACCTCCCAAATTTTGGCTCCACTGTCGGGGAAGAGACGTTTATTTTTAAGTGTTCGGGCATGTTATGTGTGAATATGTGCTATTTTTGAATATTTTTAGTTTTATTTTATTTGAATTTTGGTTGGCTTGGAGATGTATTGTTTGAGTTCTTGTTGTATGGTTCGTACTCGATCCTCTTCACAAGAACCCCTACACTACGACCCCGTGTTAGAGTTAAACTTAAAAAGGGTTAGGAGGCTTTCTTTACAAATTGTGAATAACACCTCTCCTAGTGACCATTTTGCGGAACCTTCCACTTCCATTGATTATCAAGAGGAACATGAAGATGAGAATTCGGGAGGAGGACCTCAACACCCTCACATTCAAGGAGGGAATATCCCGTTGAGGCAAGTTCCATTGAGAGAGACTATGACTCCCAATCCTGAGCAACAATATATGTGCATTACATATTCGGTGGTTGGACCTCAAGGGAATTTTGATCTAAAGTCCAGATTGATACACTTGCTACCTTCATTTCTTGGTAGGCAAGGGGAGAACCCCAACAAACATCTCTCCGATTTTCATATGGTTTGTTGTGGGATGATTCCCGAAGGGGTGGATGAAGAGCTCTATAAATTGAAAGCTTTCCCATTTTCATTGCGAGATGCCGGAAGGGATTGGATCCACTACCTTCCATCTGGGAGAATCACTTCTTAGATTGAGTTTAATAGGAAGTTTCTCGCAAAGTACTTATCGGTTTCAAAATCTGCCATATTGAAGAAGAATATTAGCAACATCCTCCAATGGAACGAAGAGTCATTCTATGATAATTGGGAATGCTTCAAGAAGCTTCTATCAAGTTGTCCATATCTTGGCTACTCAGAGGGGGATTTGGTCTACCACTTCTATAATGGATTCCTTGATGAAGAACAAAGGCTAGTGAGGGGATCTTGTAATGGAACCCTTAGGAACAAGACTTCGAGGGAGGCTATGGAGATCTATGAGGAATTATGTGTTGTGAATAGAAAACAAAGAGTCAAGAATAAGCTAAAGAAAGGGGGAAATGAGCATGTTTCCGCTTTATGTCAAAAGGAGTTACCCCTTAAGTGTAGTGATCCAGTCATGTTCAAAATCCCTTGCATGATAGTAAACACATAATTTGAAAAAGCTATGCTTGATCTAGGTGCATAAATAAATGTGATTCCTTACTTTTTGTATGAAAGCCTCAATTTAGGTACTTTTCACAAAACCGGGGTGGTAATCCAATTGGACGATCGTTCAAGTGCATACTCTAAGGGTATTATCAAGGATGTGTTGGTTAGGGTGGATTCCTTAATATTCCCCACATATTTTTATGTTCTTGAAATAGAGCATGATAAACATGCCACCCTAATTTTGTTGGGGAGACCATTTTTGAAAACTTTAAAGATGATGATTCATGTGCATGATGGTACCCTTACTATGGAATTTAATGGAATTAAAGTAGAGTTTAACATAAATGACACTATGAAGTATCCTACTGAAGAATATTGTTGCCATGCTATAAATGTTATTGATGATGTTGTGCAAGATTTTTTTGAATTAAATGGTGATGATTCTTTGTTAGTTTCTTTGGAATGTGATAGTCATGATGTATACCATATATATTCCATGACCACTAACTTGAAGGAAAGCTTTGAGGACTTGAACATGCTTCAAAAGATGAGTTTGAACCCTCCTCCTCTACCCATTGAGAAGCCTAAGAAACTGGAACCCCTCCCATCACTGGTGAAAGCCCTGGTGATTGAGCTTAAACCCTTTCCAAGTGACCTCAAGTATGCATTTCTTGGGGAAGGAGAGACACTACCGGTCATCATTTCAAGTAAGCTCACCCAAGAGCAAGAGGAAGAGCTAATGGTGGTGTTGAGAATAAACAAGGAAAAAATTTGATGGAATATTACCGACATAAAGGGTATTAGTCCATCCACTTGCATGCACCAAATCTTGTTTGAAGATGATGCAAAATTTGTGCGACAACCCCAACATCATTTAAATCCACCTATGATGGAGGTGGTGAAAACTCAGATCCTCAAATTGGTTCAAGCGGGGATGATTTATCCAATCTCGGATAGCAAATGGGTGAGCCAAACTCAAGTTGTGCAAAAGAAGAGTGGGGTGATGGTAGTTGAGAATGACAAGGGTGAAATGGTGCCCACTCTTGTCTAAAATGGGTGGAACGTTTTCACTGACTACGTTAGGCTAAATACGGTGACTCGGAAGGATCATTTGCCACTACCGTTCATTGATCAAATGCTCGAGAGACTAGAAAGTCATCAGTTCTATTTCTTCTTGGACGGATACTTGGGTTACTTTCAAGTGGCCATTGCCCCGGAGGATCAAGAGAAAATAACCTTCATGTGTTCCTTTAGTATGTTTGCTTACTGGCATATGCCTTTTGGGTTATGTAATGCCCCAATCACTTTCCAAAGATGTATGTTAAGTATTTTCTCAAAATTTGTTGAAAATTTTGTTGAAGTGTTCATGGATGATTTCATCGTCCATGGTAATTTGATTGAAAATTGTTTAGCAAATTTAGCACAAGTTCTTAAGCGTTGCATTGATACTAATCTTGTGTTCAATTCCAAGAAATGTTATTTTATGGTAGAACAAGGAATTTCCTTAGGCCATGTTGTCTCCTCCAAGGGTATTAAGGTAGACAAGGCAAAGATAGACACAATTCAAACTTTGGATTATCATACTAATGTGCGTAAAGTGCGTCCTTTTCTTGGTCATGCAGGATTCTATCATTGGTTCATAAAGGATTTTTCAAAGATTGCATCTCCTTTGTGAAAGCTGTTTCAAAAGGAGGTGGAATTTGTGGTGGAAGATTGTTGTAAAGGGAACATAATTCATTGAAGGAAAGGTAAGTTTCGGCCCCTATCTTTCAAACCCCGGATTGGTCCATGCCTTTTGAGATCATGTGCGATGCGAGTGATTACGTCGTCAAAGCGGTGCTTGGTCAAAGGTTTGGGAGAGTGCCTCACGCCATCTACTATGAATCCATGACTCTCAATGAGGCCCAAAGGAACTACTCCACCACGGAAAAATAATTTCTAGCGCTGGTATTTTCTTTAGAAAAATTTTGACCTTATTTTCTTGGAACATAAGTTATTGTTTACACTGACCATACATCGCTTCATCACTTGATGACAAAGAAAGAGGCCAAGCAGAGATTTATTGGATGGATCTTTCTTTTGAGCGAGTTTGATTTGGAGGTAAAAGATTTGAGCCGGTTGGTTCCATGCCAAGAAGTTGAGGTGAAGTCACCAATGATGGAGCAAGTGCGGAAGAGTTCCCCGATGAATAACTATTCATAATCGGGAATCTCCAACCGTGGTATACCGACATTGTGAATTTTCTTATCTCCAGTAAATTTCCTCCCCATTTTTCAAAAGCTCAAAAAGATAAGCTAAGAAGTGATGCTAAGTATTATGTGTCAGATGATTCCATTTTGTGGAACATTGTGTGGATCAAGTTGTTAAGCGACGTGTCCCCGATAATGAAGTTCATTCAATTCTTGCCTTTTGTCATTCTTATGAATGTGGAGGTCACTTTGGAGCAAAAAGGGCCACTAGGAAAGTCCTAGAAAGTGGTTTTTATTGGCCTACATTGAATAAACATGCATACTCTTTTTAAAAAGCTTGTGATGAATGTCAATGGGTAGGAAATATTTCTTCTAGGAATGATATGCCTTAAAAGACTATTTTGTATTATAAAATCTTTGATGCTTGGGGCATTGATTTTATGGGACCTTTTTCTAATTATTGTGGCTTTACATACATTTTTCTTGTTGTTGATTATGTGTCAAAGTGGGTTAAAGGATAACCCATTAGAACTGATTGAGATTTCTTGCAACATAACATCTTGATAATTTGGCTCTTCATTCGTGACTTTTCGTCGATGTTGTTTCAATTTGAGTTTTTGTCATTCTTTTAATTATTCTGTCTTGTTCTTTTTCGGGTGTGTATTTCCATGATTTTGTAGCAAATTGAGGAGAATTACACTAGTTGGATTAAGGAAACAAGGATTGAAAAAAGGGATAAAAGCGTGGAGATTTGGTAATATCAATTTTTTTTCCAAGTACTGGGAAGGTCTGTTCGTCACGAGTCACGAAGTATATGTCACGAGTCATGGCGAACAGGGGAATTCTACCCTTCACAGTCAAGCTTATTCGCAATTTGCAAAAATTGCATTGTGAGTTGAGACCAAATCAGAAAAGTTCTTAAAATTTTGGGCTCCCAATTTTCCTATTCGCGACTGGGTGTGGCAAGTCACGATTACTACGTCTCGAGTCGCAACCAAATCAGGAAAACTTTTGTAAATTTTGGCTCTCAGCTATTATTATTCGCGAGTCACAAGAATTTTTTCGTGAGTAGCTACTGAGTTGCACGAGTCGCGACACTTTTGTTGCATGTCGCGACCAAATAAAAAGTTTCCAGATGAAAAACAACTTTCAGTTCTCCATATTCGCTAGTCGATAATGTCCTGTCACGAGTCGCGAGAGAGCCTGTCGCGATATTATTTTCATGATTCGTGACGTGTGGGTTGACTTTATAATCCGTTTGACTTTTAACTCTCCAGTCGTGAACAAGGATTCCTGACTTTCTATGACTGTTCATTAAAAACCCAGAACCTGTTGTTCTCCTCATATTTCTTTCACCCATTTCCACCATCCTCTGCCCTAGACCACCCCTCTCCACTATTCTTGCCAGAATAACCCTCCCTTGTTGGCCAAAAATCATTTCCATCCCATTCCGAATCCTTTTTCAATCCACAAACACCCATATCTGGCCAAACTTTAGAAAAATCCAAAACCCTAGGTTTTAGGGATTTTGGGAATTCGATTGATTAAGGCTAGGTTTCTTTGTGGGCTTATTCTTCTCATCTTCATACAATCATATTTGGTACGATTCCTCATTTTTTCATGCTTGATTTGTGATATTTGATTAGTTTGATAAATTGTGATATATGTGTAGTTTGATTAATTTGAGAGAATTGTGGATATTGTGTAATGTTATATGTGATTAGTACATGTATTGGGATTATTGATACTATGTTCATAAGCAACAAGGCTACGAAGATAAACTCTTTGGGTATAAAATTAGTAGACTCTTTGGGTATGAAAATCTAATTGCATATGCATCACACTTTTGCTGTTTGATAGACAAAGAGTTTAACATTGTTTGCTAGAAAAAGAGTTGTTTGTTTTGATATGTATCCAACTGCAATTCTTTGATTATGAAAATAGAATTGAATATGTATCAAACTGTTGCAATTTTGATAGACAAAGAGTTTTACATTGTTTTCCAGACAAACAATTATTTATCAAACTGTTATGATATTTGTTAGATAAAGAATTTGAAGTTGTTTGGTGTTTTAACAGCCATGGCCCCGAAGAAGAGATCGAGAGTTTCTCAGAATGCAGGTCCTTCTGTCCCACATCCGCCTCTACCTCCGGTGCCGAAACCTTCCCTGGTGCCACCACCAGAGAGGTTCATGGGCTTGCGCCTGATCATCAGAGCCTATGCAGAGAAGTTGGACCACTTAACCACTCGCAAGATTCGGGAGACCAGTATCATAGATGAGACAACATTGGAGGCTCTCGGGCTGAAGGAGCCGGTCCACTGCCTCCTCTCCAAAGGAGGATTTGAGGGGTTTATGGGAGAGAGTGCCCTCACCTACAGGTGGTATACTCTGGAGTTTCTCTCCACATTGAGGATGTACATCGCTAGAGACGGTGTGCAATGTCAGAGATTAATCCATTTCAACCTTGATAATATCTCTCGGGAGATGACCGTATCATATATTGAGACCGCATTTGGGTGGAACACGATGGATATTAGTGCAAGATTAGACCCACGGGCCTCGAGCTGCATTCTTCACGATGATATCCAGTTTTGGTACAACATCACAAAAAGGGTGAGAAAATTTAGAGACAAGAACAACATCATCATCCATTCCGCTCTCATATTTGTGAACATGTTCTTATCGAGCACGTTGTTCTATCAGGAAGAGCCGATGAATGTGCCCAATGAGGACTTTCGATACTTATGGCAGCTGAAGAGCTAGGGCACGGGTTACGGAAAGTTGGGCGAGCTGAGTATGGCAAGGGTTATCAGTGAGGCTGATAATCTGAATGGGGATATTTCCATGGAAGGTATGATCACCCTCCTGGAAAAGTACTTAGGCCTCGTTGTATCAGATGGTTTTTGGCGATTGGATAAGAGTTCTTCATACCTTATCTCCTTGGTGAAAATGAAGAACTACCACCTCATCGAGTCTACAGCTGTTCCCGGTGTGTACCATTGGTTGTATGTGAAGGGTGGTGTCACTATTATGAAACTCCCCCAGGTGTAAGGCACCATTCTGGAGCTCGACACACCCGTGGATGACTTGGAGATTGACGCAGATATGCAGTTCCAAGCAAACTTTCAGCGGGAGCTTCTAAACTTTCCACCACAGCCAGTCCAGATTGAGGAGAGTGTGATACCATTCACTCGGCACTTGCCTTAGGGTGGACCACAATCTCCATCTCCATCTGACACCGAGCTAATGTAGGTGGACAACATGCATAGTCAGTGTCCATCGTCCCTAGACTTCTACTCCCGTTTGCAGGGCATGATCTTAGAAACCACCCAATTCATATCGCAGAGCTTCATAGAGATGGATGAGGAGATTTATTATCTCTTATCTAGGGTATATGACATCCAGTCGCACTTTGGTGGTCCCCCAGGCCCTAATCTTGGGGCAGCGAGATGTAGAGAGCGGCGTCATAGGAACGCGACTTGGGTGGCCCAGTACAAATAGCGCTACTCCAAAGATGGCGGTTCTTCTTCCCAGCAGTGATTGTGAGCTATTTTCCACTCCTCCACTTTGATTCGTATTTTTTTGCCCTGTTTTGTGTACATTGAGGGAAATGTAGTCTTTTAAGTGTGGGGAGGGTATTTAGAATTAGACATGTTTTGCTTTTTTTTTTGATGTTTTTGATGTTTTGAATGTTCTTTTTTGGTTGCTTTTGGTTTTGGGACGTTTTTGGATGCTTTTACTATCATTGACATTGGGAATGCTTTTTGCTACATTTGATTGGAAAAACGGAAAAATGATTTTTTTTTTTGGAAAACTGAAAAAATTGGAAAAAAAAATAGAAAAATGAAAAAGAACAAAAATAGCAAGCCTAGGAAATTTAGGCAATTTTGGGGGCCTGGATTGGCTAAAAACCCAAAAGGGCAGCCTAGGAAAAAAAATGAGAGACTAAATGTGTGGGTGAGATGTGAGCCAAAGAAACATGATGTGTGGCTAAAATGAAAACCCAAAAGGGCTCCTAGGAAAAATGAGATAAAGAGAGAAAAAAGAAAAAATGTTACAATTCTACTCATTTGCCAACGTTGGAGTCATAGGTTGCGGTTGACATATGGATAGATCGGGTAGCCTAACATCATAGGACTTCTTGGGATTGGGTAACTTAGTGGGAAAAACAAAGTAGGGTTATAAAATTCTTGATTCTTGGTAAGTTTCATTTTTGGTTTGATATATTGGTATGAAGTGAAGTATATGCTTGAAAATTCAATATAGTTTCGACTTCATTTGATGCCATTGGATTTTCGGATTATCAATTTAAGATTTAGAAATGTTTATATGGTTATTAAAGAATTGATAGGTGGTATATTTGGGTATATTTAGGAATTGGGGTTTTGTTTATATTCTGATTTGACCTTAATTTTGGGATCTATGATATTGAGAGTTTTGACATACATAATTTTGGGATCTATGATATCCCCATCATCGTTTCAACCCTAGAATCATCGTGAGAAGCCGATTACTTTGCCTCTATAGGCCTAGGGAGAAGCATCCATGAGTGGAGTTCCCTGGACGTATTTCCTTACTCTCATACCTAATGGGCGTAAGGCCCGCAAGACGGTTGATTAGGCCCTTGATCCTTTACGCGGGGAAACATTAGCATTAGGAGTGAGATTTATAGGGTAAGAAATAGCGGTATCCAAGTGATTGAAGCGTATTCCCTAATTACAGAGGCGGTGTTGATAAGATTAAAATGGGATTAGGTACCTTTGTGTGACAGACATATGGAAGTTTCGACTATCACCCACACTATGTGACATAGACATGCAATTGGTTTATATGTCTTATATGCGATAGAATCTAGGATCAAATTCATTTACCAGTTATGTTGCTCAAATATTCCCAAGGCTAGCTTAATATAGTTTGTTCTCTTGATTTGCATGATTAGTAGTTTGTAGACAAAACCCCCTAAGAATCCATGTTTGTAACACTGCCTATTCCTAATACATAATTGGAGTGATGCCCAATTGTGAGTTGTGTGTATTTAAATTTTGAATTTTAGAATCTCTGTGGATGACCCCGGACTTGTCACTATCTACTCTCTAGTAGTTGGTAATGAGCACAAGAGCAACAATATAAATTCTATCTTTGATGTCTCATCCCTCTATGGGTTAGTAACTTCTCTCCCGTAAAAAAATCAGTGTTATTAATGACCCATGAAGTGCAGATTAGAAGGGAATAGGTGTAATTAAGAGCTAAAGTAAAGGATAATATGGAGCATTTTGTTAGGTAGTGGTAAAGTTTGACGGCGAAGTGATGGGCGACTCCTTGGGTATAAATGTATGGGGAAGCATAAATAATCTATTTATTTATATATCTCACAGGTACTTATTCTCACACACATTTAGAAGTGACTTGAAACTATAAAAGGGGCCATTGTTGTACAATTTAGCGTTAGTGCAGTAAGCAGTTACCAAACTATAATTAATAGTTTGAAGTTACCAGAACCTATGTACCACGGTATAATTTGGTAGACTGGTGGTGATAGAAATCTTACTTTGGAAGATGTGGCCGTTATTATTAGCAAACGTCTTTCATTGTTAACCTGTGAGCTCACAACTCCAAGAGCTGGTAGAGTTGTGATGAGGCCTCCTCCAGCGATGCTAGTGTTTATACTTGTCAGCTGTAGTATGGGCTTACCTTTCCGGTATTGGGCTACTTGTTGAGCATTTTGGGGGATTATGGGGTGGAAATAGCTCAGTTGCATCCGCCGGGGGTAGTCATTTTGGTGGGTTTTAAGCAAGTGTGCCATGAGGTTAAGAAGTATTGAATGTGCAGTTGTTCTACGCATACTACTACCTTTATAGGGTCCCTCCATGAAGAGTTGGATGTCATTGAACCTACAATACCAAAGGTTGATATCATGCAGGGAGTTCGTGACGACTATGGGAGTTGAGGAGAGAAAATTTTGTATTTGAAGTGTTGTAGTTGTGCAATGCCATTGTGGGAGGATAATATTTTATTGAACAGGGAATTCAAGTGGGGAAAATAGTTAGGCCCAGTGAGGGAGCTGGTAGCCCATGCAGTAAAGGCCGAGTGGGTTGATGATCAGTGAAGTATAGAATTAACATAGATTTTTCATGTGACTAATGTTATCATGTAAAAATACCTGGTGCTTATCTGTTCAGCTGTGGAGTTTTGCAGTTTAGCAGGGTTGCCACCTCGTAGTCAGGGATCGAGTTCATATGGCAGTCTGTGAGGGGTGATTCCCCCAAAGAACTTCCCCCTTAACTAGAAATTAATGTGTGGGTGAGGCCGGTCCTAGGGAGGCCACTTCTGCGAAGGTCAAAGCTAATGAGTAAGATGGGCCTTTGAAGATGGCCAAGCAAAGGGGGTTTCTGCCATAGTCGGGAGCAGTTTTAAGTCCGCCTGCATAATCGGTGCTACTATGAAGATGTGGTACTATACTGGTTCCTTGTATTGTGGTTTGTACTTATTTTTTTGATGGGATTGTGATTTCACAAGGCAGTGCTGTTGTGCTTAATGCTTCTCCACATGCTGGTAATTTGGGAGCGGAGCTAGTTCGCCCATGCTCCCCCTACGAGGAGACGGATGCTAAAAGCTCCACTTTGCAGGTTGAGCTTATGGTATTGACCGGTGGTGGCACCGTAACTCTTATTTTTACGAAGAATGTCGTCAACATGGTGAGAGAGGGGAGTGGGTTACCTGATAGGTCTGGCTGTGGGGGAATATGTAGCCCTAATATAGGCTTGATAATATGTGTAACCCTCTTTGGAATGGGCAAAATTTAATTTGTAATTTTTGTGAGAGGGAGATATGAATATATATATATAAAAAAATAGATTTGTGTTTATGTGCTCTATGGGTGTAGAGGTCTGCTTGAGTGTGTGTATGTGTGTTTTTCCAAAAGTTGTGTGGTCTACCTTATGCTGTTGGTTAGGGTTTTTGTGAATGTCTGGGTTATGGATGTTTAGGTGATGCCACTATCTGTCACCCAATGACGGCCACAAGGGTAATCATACTATAGGAATGCTACTGAGGGGATTAGGGATTGACATGTGCTGCAAAGAAAATATGAGAGAGTTGTTCTATTCGCCTAATGAATACATGGGTAGATTAGTCGGGCTATATGTTTATTTAGTCCTTGATGGGTGAGGTTAATTGCCTAGGAGCTTTGCCTGTTTCCTACGTGGTTGGAAATTTCTTTTAGGTTTTGGGTTTGTCTTTAGCCAGCATGTTCGTGCCTAATTCCATATGTCTCTTAAATGTTACATGTGCATTTATTCTATTTATAAGGCATGTGTATGTTTATGCCACAGACTTATGTACATGTGATACTATGCTACGAGTGTTCTACATCTAAATTGTGCTTGGTATTTTTTGTGATTCCCTATAGTTTTCTGCTTGTGTCGTGTGTTTCTTTGGTTATATTTCACTATTGTAATGGACTATGGGTTACCAACATGCCTCGACTAGTTTTAATCGTGTGCTGACTTTGTTCCAATGGGTTTATTTGTAGTGTCTTAAGGGTCTTTTGTTTATTGTGTGTGTTTGTATCTTTGGTTCTTGTGATTATTGTAATGTGGGTGGGGTTATCTGAAAGTGGGGTATGGAATGACGTAGTAGAGGTGATGTGTGTGTGCTACGGTAGCGGGTGGTTTTTGGCTAAGAAGATTGGATTTCTACTTGTTCGCGAGCCTGGTAGTTTTCCAAGCGTATGCAAAGCTGCAATATTCTGTTCGTCATTATGTGTAATGGAATAACAAAGGGGTTGATTATGTCCACTTGCATTGCGAGTGTTTGAATTTTCCAGTTGCATGTGACGTCGCGGTATTCTCGCTCCCTTTGCCTTGTGGGCAAGTGTGGGTCCAACTGAGAGAAGTCACAGGTGATTTTCCTACTTGTATCTTATTCAGTAGGTGGTGTTGTTTGAAAGAGTTGGATTAGTTACTGTATAGGCTATGCAAGCTTCAGTTTCGAAATTAGGAGATTAGTATGCCATGTGGGCGAGTCGGTTCACGTAATCTAGGCTATGTTTTTTACTTTTCTGTTTTCCAAGGCTAGGATTGAGGGTCAGTATTTTTGGGAGATGTGAAATTGAAACTTTTTAGGTGCTAACTTAATGCCATTAACGCTTCTTATGTGCATATACTTCCTATAAAAAGGTTACCGCATTAGGAGATATCCTTAGTTGTTTTATGTATGTGATTAGATCTTTTGTGTATTTGTTCTTTTGTGTGTTTAGTGCTGTTACTGAAGCTATTATTGATGTGTGTAAGTTGTGGGCTTCTTATAATAAACATGATATGGGAATGAGGGTGATTGGATTTCATGCCTAAGGCTTTGTTGGTTTGGTGATAATCACTCTCGTGCGGGTGGTTTGGAAGAGTTACTCTCATTGCTATCGGGGCATGCTAGGTTAATGTTCCTTATGAGATATTATTGGGAAGCTTATGCGAGCTGTAAGTATGAAATTTTAGCTATTCATGTATGTTCTTCTATTAATATTTATGTTTACTTGGATCGACGACCGGGATTAGCGAATTTCAAGGAGGAGGTAACGATGGTCCCCCATCTATCTGGTCATCTTATGTGATGGCCTAGGGTAACCGATGCAAGGTGAAGCCTAGACACAGAGTGGCTTGGCTCATGGGGACCACTACGCTGTACAACCGTTGGATGCTCCTGAAAGGAATAGCTCTAGGGCTTCCTTCGGCATGAAGGCTTCCTGATCAGCATACTTTCCTACTTTTAGGTCGGATGTCTTTCCTATAGGGGGTACTATAGGTTGCATTGCGGTGGCCCGTTTGTCATGTGCTTGATGATGAGGTATCAGTTGCTGCCCTAGCAACGAAGCTAGCTTTTCCGCAGTGTTGGCTTAGTTTCTTATTCTAATTACTATAATAGTTTTACTACTCTAAATGATGTAACATTCCTCAATGTAATTTACTTGATTAATAGCAACATTCCGTTGCTATAATCGTTTATTTTAATGTCTATCTTGGGTTTTTTGAACCCGAAACAGAATAGAGGTTTATTGGTCCTTTTTTACTGACCCTGTATTCTAATTTATGTTGTATTTTTTTGGTAATGTTTGTTCCATTTATTTATTCAATATTATTATATTATCGTGGGATTAGAGCGGGGGAGTATACGATAGGCCTCATTTCTAAGATTTTAGCGGGCGATTATTGGATTAGTCATGTGAAGTTGTTTTATACTAGTCAATGTTACTACATGCATAATGTTTAGTGTGGTGGGGGTTGGACTAGGGTAAGTATTTTTGGTGTGAAGCGGACACCCGTTGTATTCAAAATCATCATTTTCTTCTTACTGCATGCGGCACAACTTTGTTGTAATTTGTTTCATTCCTGTTGGTCCTTATTCCAATTGCATCAAGAGAAATATCTTGATTGAGAAATCTCTCCTTTTCCCTGGAATTATGAGGCCAACAAAGAAATATTTATCCCCACATTCAGCACCACTGGTGCAGGGGATCCTTCTGGGCCAGCATAATATCTAGGATTAGCGTGGTGCGGCATGCCTTCTTGATCTCCTTGAAAAACAATGTCTCGGGGGTTCCTCGGGATCCGCCTCTAATGCCAAAGTCAATATTTTGATTTGTATATTTGTTATCTAGAGAAATTCCATTACGCGTCTCTTTGTCCAGAGTCTCTATTTATATTAGGTGTACCGCTTGATCCCCACTTATGATGGTCCACGTTGCTCTTTTCTTTACTAGGTCGTGGCTTTGAGGGTATAATCATGTATGTTGACTATCTTCCTTCTCGAGCTGGAGTTCTTTTCGTGTGCTGCGAGCTAGACTTGTAGTTTGCTTATTTAGTTCTCTGGCCGTGAGGTGTTTCCTTTTGGCTTAGGCTTCATGTGGCTCAGAGAGGTGTATATCGTCACTAAAACTTTTATCTTACTAATTAACATAAAAATTCACAATAGTCACATACATCCGTCCTTTTATTTTCATCACAGAACATAGGATCCCACAACTTAGAATCACTAGTGTGGGAAAGGGAGATTAAATTGTGCAATCAAATGCGGCTATGAACCACCTTCAAAAGGCATGTATAACCCCCTCTAATAGGATTTGAAATAGGAACCTATATAGGCCTCTTTGGGCATTCAATAGGTTCCGAGTCGGAACCTTAGTAGGTTGGCTTCGACCTTTAGCATGTTCCAGACTCATAATTATTTTTTGAGTTTGGAAATTGAAGAGGCTTACTCAGGCCTTTAACACATTCCAAAATTGGAATAAGGTTACAAGTTCAAAACCCGAGGAGCCTCGGTAAGGGACTCAAGGTATATCTAAACTCGGAATCTTATATGAGTTCCTGCACCGGGTTTATTTTCCAGCCCCTGTCGGATAAAAATACTCTTGCTTGATAAACGAATTAAATCACCATTTGTTCCAAACTTGGAAGAATTTTTGGCTCTTTAAGTTTCAAACTTGGAACCTGACTTCTGTACTATGGCGTAAATGGTAATATGAATAGGGGAATATCTTTCAAACTTGGAAGTTGAATCGGGACCTATGGTAAAACCTCTATTTCATTCATAATCCCGGCTTAAAATAGTTTGGATCACAAATTTATAATGTATCATAATACATGACACGATCGTAAAACCTAATAAAAATATATAGACAACGCTAAGTTACAAATAATCCATAGATCGGAATAGAAATAACTATGCATATCATCAATACTTACGTAATAAGTGTTACTTTACCACATTAGGATTCCCTAGAGTATGTTCACCCTCAATGTATGGCGCAATAAATAATTTCTTAATTGTTCAGCATATGCTCTTGTGTATGTAGTCGATCCTTTCTTGGTTCGTAAACCCAATTTTTTGAGTCATCTCCGGGCACAAGTACCCTATCCAAACTTTATCATTTTGATTAGAAAACAATACATGTAACTTCAAAATAAGTTTGGGACATTAATTGTAAACATTTTTGCAATAATAAATTGTAAATTTAAATGCATATAATACTCAAAATAGGTAGAGGTAAATGAGCGTTTGGTTAACTTGCTCACATATCCAAAGGTATTCAAAATCACTCCATAACGCAATTATTTCCTTATTTTGACCAAATACACATTTTCCCCCAAAAATGCTTATCTTGAATTGCGCTTATGGCATGCAATTGAATATACAAAACCCATACGAAGTGGGGTGACTCCCTAATGACTTGTGCTCTGGCAACCAGAGGTCTAACCTTCTTGGGTGTCATTTCCATGGGTTTATTTGCGGGGAGGGTGATTTTTATAGGTCAATCCTTTATAGGATTAGCGTATATTTGAAGACGAGGCCATAGACGAAACATTCCCTGAGAGGGTCCTAATCGCTTGTAGTGGCCATCCGAAATTGGCAAAAGGGTGTTGAGCACCACTGGATTCTCCAACAAAACTATGCAAATACCATCCGCAATTGGAACAAAGTGATAGTGTTGCATTACCTCTTGCAAAATTCCATTGGCTACGTGGAGTGGTCTACACTTTTTTCCTTGATCAATTTATAGCTCACACAAATTTGATGAACACATCATTTATATTTTTTTGTTAAGGCTGACACTAATTTAATAGTAACAAATGATAATCAATTTAATTCGTACTTTTTTTGTCTTTGGCTAGGATGGTTTTGTCGAGATTGTTGTCTTCATTTGGTTTTGTTTAAATTATTTTCTTGTGGTTAAGATCAATCTCTCTGATATACTAGCCTGATCCTCGGGAAAGAGGAGTCCAATTGGGCATCAAATCATTTAACTCTCTGGTAGAGTGTGTTGGATTAACTTAGGAATTAGAATGTCTTTTTGCTCTATTCATATGCCCCTAAAAAGGGCCTCTTTTTTCAAGGTGTAGGTCTCTATGGTTTTTCCTGATCATAGGACCGAACGATTACAATGCCTTTCTTTGGATCAAGAACACACCCACTCCTATAGCACGTTCCGAGTGGTCGGATTTTCCTGTAACTTCACAAAGGATGGCATTCTTACCCATGAGAATGAATTGAATGTCTAATTGTTCATGCTTCAACTTATCGTTCGTGTACAATGGAAAAATGTGAGTTCGTACAATGGAAACAATGTGTTGAAGAGGGAAATAGTATACCAAGGGATTACCACTTGTTCTGCAAGCTCAATTTCAATGGGCTTTTCATACCCACCCTCTTTGTTTTGTCAGCCCTTTAGGAATATATCACATCTCTCAATTTCATCCACATCGATGGGTATTATTGATGATCTTTCCTCATCTTTGGTTCTCCCCCCTTCGATTGTAATTTGAACATCCCTTTCGAAATGTTTACACACTAACTTGAGTGCCTCCAATCCATAAACCACGCGGCTCACTCGGTGATGAATTACAATCATCAAGGCAATGCATCTTTTTCGTCCCTTGTACCTTATATTTGGATGTTATATCCTTGTCAAACTAAAGAAATCTTAATCTAAATACATTATAGATTTGAAAGAAGAGGACTAAAACTTCCTCTACTCTTCAAGGCCCTTCTCTTGTGGATCTCTCAACTTTCTGATTGAATATGTGTAAGTTAACCACAGGTGATCTCTCTTCTTATCCAAACATATGTAATCTCTAGACAACATGTATTTGTGTTCCCACCAACTCTTTCATAACATATTCATGGAATTAATCCATAAAATCTCCATGTCCGGGGCATTGATCTAAAATGGCTTCCATGAGGATATTGAACCCCATCGCGTCAGACATAAATGGTTAATTTATATTATAAATAAATGGGAAATTAGGGGGGAATAAGAATTTTTTCAGTAAAAGTATCTTGCATGGGGGGCTGTTGTCGTGCCTTTCAAAGATATTATTTAAAGGTCCTAATTGCGGCTAACTACTAGGAAGTAGATAAGCAAGTCTAGGTCGTCCATAAGGAAGAAAGGGTTTTATCGAGTGTTAAATGTAGTTAAAAAGCACACGAAGAAGTCACTTTACGTGTGTGGTAACAAAGTGGGGGGTTTTGGTTTTGGAAAAAACTACGCTTAATTTAAACTACTAAATTAACAAACAATTATAAAGAATAATGCAAATAAAATCACACTAGTATAAAAGATGGAATAAAGATGATAACGAGTCTTGGGCGCAATTGGTTTACATTTCTAGTCATCCTTTTATCATTTATTAATTAACCTATTTTTATGCATTAATCACATATTGCGGAGAACTTATCAACACCTTTCGGGTGAAGGTATATCTCGTCTCTCCTCGGTTATAGTTAGAGTGGGCAATCGGCGCCACACAATAACCCTTACCCTCTGGTCACCCTAGACAATTGGCGTCATAGACTTCCAAAAGAATAGAAATACACATGGATAACCAAAACAACTAACACAATATCCTACAAGCGAGAAATATCGGGATAGCACAAATATATATACTAATAACAACGACAAGGATCGACCTTCATGTTAATCGTTATTAGTGAGCCACATTGATAATTAGTAAAATCCATTCAAATTCATCTCCACCCTAAGAAATTCCATCAATCAATAATCATAATTAGTTTTCACGCCCAATTATAACCTAATATTAACTAACGATAATCACATCGACAAAAAGTCAAACCATTTTGGGTTTGACCAAAAACCTAGAAAATAATTAACCTGCAATCATCAACTAGTTGATCATCCTAGTATAAATCATGAATTAACTACACAAGAAAGCATAAAATAGGATAAATCAAATCTCACAAATTCATACTAGAAATGCTTACTAATTGCTCCCAAGAGTATATTTAGCCTAGATTAGCTGAAACCATAACAAAAGAACTAAAACCCATGGTAATATTTGTATAAATGATGAAGAAATGAATGCAAACTAGGATTTTTTGGAGAGAAAATTTGAACGAGAGAAAAGTTATGGAACAAAAGAGGCAAAAAGTGAAAGAAGAAGGGTTTCTGCCCAGCGCCGCTGGGGGCTCAGGACATCTCTGCAGACCGTAATGCTCCCTTTTTGACCCACAATATTTCCTATTGAATGGGCTGCAGGCCGCAGTAGTGTCTTGCTGCACGCAATGATGAAGCTGCCATTTCAACTTCTACCAATATAAATTGGCCTTCTTCCAATCTTCTAGTTTCTTCATTTTTTTTCAACACTTGATCTCTTCCAAACCCGATCACTTTAACAAGATCTAAAACACTTCATAAATTAAATAATTAGGATATAAAATATGAATTCATCCTAGTCCCTTAATTGATAAAATGTCAACTTATTTCCAATTAAGTCCCTAATCTATTGCAAAATTTGATTTCAAATGTGTTAAAAATGAGATATAAATTGAGCAAATCAGACACCATACTTATACCTTTACTTGTACTCAAGTAAAAATGATCAAGACCTAAGGTGGTTCCTAGATTTTCTACCCCATAACATATTCGAATCCTTTCCTTTGATAATTCTTTTAACCCTAAACATGAGAGACTACCCATCCCCATATTTGTGATTTAAAAAGAACAAAAATCCACCCAACAAAATTTTTGAAAATAAAAATTGCATTCAAGTAAGGTTGTCACATCCAAAAGTAAGGTAAAAGAAATTTAATTCTCTCAAAAGTTCCCAAAGTGGGAAAATGAGCCTTCAATTTTTTTCATTTCTCTAAATTTATCTCATTTAGCCTAAGAGCCCTTTCACTTTTTCATCCTTACTTCTCATTCCTTTTTTTCCCTTACCTCAGGCCTCACCTTTTTCCACACAGTCTAGGTCTCTCATTTTTACATAGATCGCTCTTTCAGGGTTTCGATCTATTTGGACCCTTCACTTTTGCCTAAGTTGCCCGCGAGCTGGTTTTCCACTTAACGAGAATTTTTTTTTCAATATTTTTTGAAACCTCCTAGGGAGTTATTAATTACAATAACATAAATGAGCACTATAATAAACATATGCTAACAATTTACCCAACAAGTTCCCCCACCCTCACTTAAAATCTAGCATTTTCCCTAATGCAAATAAACGATCAAAGCATAAGTGTAGCATAAAGAAAATAGGAAAGCACTCTGAACTAGGACCATGAGGGTCCAGCTCCTTCATCACGACGAGCTTGATTCTGAGCGTGTTTCTCCTTCCTGCAAGCTCGGAGAACCTCCGAATCAACTTCCTGGTCAATCATCCGAAGGAAGCGTAACAAGGTATGATAGTGTCAATCTCCTCCTCAAATCCAGCGAACCAGCGGTAGACTATCTCCCACTATATCCTGGGCTACTGCAGGTGCTGATAGACTTGCTGGAACTACTGATGGACGCCTTGCTGAAACTGGTCAACTATACCTTGGAAATGGGAAAGCTAAGCAAGTGTCATATCGGTCTGCTACTGGATGTGTGCCACATGCAGTCTTAAATCGGGCTTATCCTGCTGCTCCTCATGGGAAGTATGATGCTACGCTTCATGGGCAGGTGGCACTGATCCTAGTGGCGGGTATCGCAAATTGCAGTTCCCTGCCCGTAGTGCATCCCGAAAGTACTCGGGGTCAGGAAGTATGATGTTGTTACACTGAGTGAGTTCGCCTTAGCATAACACTCTTATGTCTAATAAGTGATGGCAATATGCAAAGCTGGATGAACAATGAGAGAGACATTTTCAATACTTCCACTTGCTCTCCCGGTGATTGCCGGCCAAACGGTAATATTGTTGTAATTAGGGGCACTGGAAAAATCACCATCACCCATCCCAAGTTCCCATCCGAAGATCTTGGATAAATCATCACAGCTCAACTCATATGCTCATCATCTAGGTGAAATGAGATGTGTGTTCCATCCGCTCGTACTTCATTATTGGTTGTGGCAAGGAATTCAAATATGAATCTGGTCTAGGTCAAAGCAGTCTTGTCAAGGCAATTTTCCAAGCCCACATTTCTAAACAGTTGCTGAACAGCTTTCCACGACCCCAGTTTGTCCTCCAAAGTGGCTTAGTGGGCAAAGTTTGTTGAAAGAATTGTTCTCTTGGGAACCACTAAGTTTTTCCACCATTGAGCATATTCACCTCTAATGTCGGTCAATCCTATGTGGTTAACTGCAAGAGGCCGGGATGAACTAGCAACATCTTAGGACGAACTAGCAAAAATTCTACCCTTTTTCGGAGCCATAAGGTATCTAACAGCCAGAACAAGCCAAAAATAAACTACGATACACTATAACACAAAAATTTAAAGAGTGTAAAAAATTGTCACAAAAATTGTAGCAAAGTGTCACAAACCTCAATCACCAAAATAATCATTCCCAATATGCTACTAGCTCACCAACACTCAACAAACACTCAAAAATTCAATATCATATCACACATTGTTCCACACAATCCCAAACTATAGGATTGTAAAAAATATCAAGAACACTTATTTACCAAATGCTTCAAATTCACTAAGAAATTGAGAAATGTTACCGTGGAAGTGATAGGAAGAGTGAGTAGAACACAAATGAACCCAAATGTGTGCAAGGGAGTTTTAATTTAACCAAAATTCAAGAACCCCCAATTTCTAGGGTTCTTGAGTTTTCAAAATTAAATATGGGAAAGATAGATAGGATTTGGGTGTTAGGGATGTGGAGGAATGGAAAGAGGATGGGGAGAGAGGAAGATTTGGTTGGAGGTGGTAGCTGTGGGCGGATTCCGGTGAGTTGTGGTGGAGGAAATAAGGGAGGAGAGTTGAAAGGGATGAGAAAATGGGAGAATATGAGAGGAAATAGGGGTTCGGCGTGGGGTGGTCTATTTAAATAAGGTGGTCGCAGGCCGCAACAATGTCTTGCGGCCCGCAAGGAAATAGAAAACGCCTGCCCAATTTTATTTTATTTTATCTTACTTGTGTTACGGGCCGCAACACTGTATTGTGGCCTGCAAAGGAGAAATTGCTCCTAGGTTAGAAAATGCTCATTTTCATTGTGGGCCACAACAATGTCTTGTGGCCCGCAGAGCAAAAGCATCCTTAGCCCACGAAAATGCTTCTAAAATCCTCCATTTGATCTCCAAAATTCCTCACAAGCAATCGTATCCTTCAAAATCACAAACAAAGCAAATCAAGCATAATATTGCTCCAATATCACAAAAGATATTTTTCATCAAATCTTCAAAATGAAACAAAGAACCAAAAAATATACTTAAATAAAAATAGAATAAATAAAATAACATTTGCATCGACGAAATATCTCGGATGAACAAAACCAAGTTTATTTGACTTATTCACAAAGCAACAAAAATGAGGCCACATCAACGAAATTTCATCAAAAGTATCTGGATAATCAAAACCAAGTTTATTTAACGTCGTCGGCACAACCTATTCACAAAGCTCCCAAAAATGAAGTTACATCCATAGAATTGCATCAATGGTATCTGGATGATCAAAACCAAATTTATTTAACATCGTCTGCATGGCGTATTTATACCGAAGCCAATACTCACTAATCGGGTCGTCGAGAAGTGTTTTCTTGACTAGTTCATGTTGAAATCTCTCATAATAGGACTTCAAACCGTGGCAATTCACTTTGAAGACTTTAGAAGTCTCCTTGCTCATAATCTCCACCGCCCTATTCAGAAAAAAATTCATCACCACAAAAGGACCAATCCACTTTGATCGTAATTTGCCCGGAAATAATCAAAGGCGTGATTGGAATATAAGTTCTTTTTTACCAACGCATAGTATTTTTATATTGATTAAACTATCATGTTTGGCCTTGGTTTTCTCTTTGTAAATTGCGGCGTTCTCATATTAGTCATTCTGAATCTCCTCAATCTCTTGGAATTGAACCTTTCGGTGAACACCAGCCTCATCCAAATTCATATAAAAGATTTTTATGGCCCAATATGCTTTGTGTTCAAGCTTACTCGATAAATGACACGGCTTCCCCAAAACTAACCGATATGGAGACATTCCAATTAGTGTCTTATAAGCTATTCTATACGCCCACAAGGCGTCATCTAACTGAATGCTCAAATCTTTCCTATTCGGATTAACCAATTTTCAAGGATTGATTTGATCTCTCGATTGGAGACCTCGGCTTGGCCATTTGATTGTGGGTAATAGGATGTGGAGGTTCTATGGGTTACCCCATATTTCTTCATCAAAGCCTTAATTGTGCGATTGCAAAAGTGGGTTCCTCTGTCAGTATTCACGGCTCAGGGAATCCCTATCCGGGAAAAGATGTTCACTTTCAAGAACTCTGCCACCACTTTTGAATCATTGGTCCTAGTGACATTTTCTTTGACCCACTTGGACACACAATCAACGGCGAGAAAAATATATGTGCAACCAAAACAATTAGGGAAGGGTCCCATGAAGTCAGTCTCCCACACATAAAAAAATCTCACAATACAAGATGCTTGTTTTTGGAATTTCATTCTTTGGGAACTGTTTCCCATTCTTTGACACTTATTATAAGATTAACAAAACCTATAGCAATGTTTCATCATGTTAGCCAGTAGAGACCGCTTTCCAAAATCTTCAAAGCGGTTCTTTTGGTACCAAAGTGTCCACAACATGCAAACGAGTTACTCATATTTATAATTGAACCTACTTAATTCTACGGGACATATCTCTGGATCATTTGATCCGGGAAATGCTTCCATAAATATGGACTGTCCCACGTGTAGTATTTAGCCTCACTTTTCAACCTATCCCTTTAGCCTTAGAGAAATTTGGGGGAAATTGGCTGGAGACAAGAAAATTAACTAGATCGGTATACCAAGGGTGGGTCTCTCTAAGTGTAAACAAGTATTCATCGTGAAATTTTTCCCAGATAGTCTCCCTCCCAGGCTTTCCAATAACACTCTCCGACTCACTAATCGATGTCAATCGTCTTAAATGGTCGGCCACTACATTTTCACTCCCCTTTTTATCCCTCACATGCAAATCAAACTCACTCAAGAGGAGTACCCATATAATCAACCTAAGCTTGGCTTCCTTCTTGGTCATTAAGTGGTGAAGAGTCGCGTGGTCTGTGAAGACAATGAACTTTGTACCAAGTAGGTACGAACTAAATTTCTCAAGAGCGTATACTACCACCAATAACTTTTTCTCCATTGTGGGGTAATTACGTTGTGCATCATTAAGATTTATCGAGGCGTAGTATATAACATGAGGGATTCTCCCTACACTTTGACCTAGGACCGCACCAATGGTGTAGTCAATATCATCACACATATTCTCAAAAGGGAGGCCCCAATTAGGGGGTTAGATAACGGGTGCGGAAACAAGCATTTACTTTAAACTGTCAAAGGCTCTTTTGCATTCTAGGTCAATCACAAAATCAACCTCTTTTTGAAACAATTTACACAAGGGGGAGGAAATCTTAGAAAAGTCCATAATGAAACACCTGTAAAATCTCGCGTAACCTAAGAATGACCTAACATCTCTAACACTCGAGGGGTATGGTAGGGATTAGATCGTGTCAACCTTATATTTGTCTACCTCAAGATCTTGGGAAGAGACCACATGACCTAATACAATGCTTTTTTCCACCATGAAGTGATATTTTTCGGAGTTTAATACAAGATTTCTTTCAATGCATCTCTCGATCACTAGCAATAGATGGTTCAAAAAACTATCAAAAGAATCTCCATGAACGGTGAAATTGTCCATAAAGATCTGTACAAAGTGCTTAACAAACTCTGAAAATATACTAACCATGCACCTTTGGAATGTGCCGGGAGCATTGCATAGACCGAAAGGCATGCGCCTATAGGAAAAAGTGTCAAAAGGGCATGTGAAAGTGGTCTTCTGCTGATCTTCCAGGGCTATGGCAATTTGGAAATACCTAGAATACCCATCTAGGAAACAATAAAAATCTCGCCCAGCGAGCCTCTCAAGAATTTGATCAATAAATTTTAGAGGGAAGTGGTCTTTCCTAGTTACCGCATTCAACCTACGATAATCAATACTCACTCTCCACCCATTTTCCACAGGAGTGGGAACCAATTCTCCCTCTTGGTTCTCTATCATATTCATAACATTTTTCTTAGGCGCAACTTGGGTGAGGCTTACCCACTTGCTATCAGAGATGGGGTAAATCATTCCAGCTTGGAGTAAATTCAGAATCTAACTCTTCACTACCTCCATCATCGGAAGATTAAGCTGATGTTATGGTTGCCTCACCAGTTTATCCCCATCATCTAACAAGATACGATGCATTCAAGTGGAAGGGATAATTCCCTTGATATCGACAATGGTCCATCCAATTGCATCTTTATGGCTTCTAAGAACATTCATCAATCTCCCCTCTTGTTCCTTGGTGAGTTTACTCGATAATATCACGTGTAAATTCTTGGGTAGTGGCGTCAATTCCACTACCGATGCTTTCTTAAGAGACGTGGGGATTGCCACATCTCGAGGAGTATCGAGAAATTCACTAAGGGGGTTGATAGGTAGCTTATCAACAAAATTAAGCCTTTCAATAGTCTCAAGCAAATTTATCCTCTAAGAATAATCATGCAATTCATTTACATCAAGACTATTTTCTAAAGTGACCTTCAAAAAATCCATCCTCTCAATCACAAACATATCTTGCACATAGTCATCAACAATATCAACAATGTCAATAGCATTACAAGAATGACCCTCACTAGGGAATTTCATGGCATCATGGATGTTAAACTTCACAATTTCCCCAATTATAATCCATGGTTAAACATCTATTATGCACATCAATTTTAGTTCTAGAAATTTTCAAAAATGGCCTCCCTAACAAGATAGGGGTGGCACATTTTTCATTCTCTATATCCAGAATACAGAAATCGGCCAAGAAAATCAATGTATCAACCTTAAAAAACATCTTCCACAATTCCCCAAGGATAAGCATTAGAATTGTCGGCCAATTGGATCACTACCCTGGTTTCATGCAATTTTCCAAGATCTATGGATTCATATAAGAAGTAAGGAATCACATTGATTGATGCTCCTATATATAGCATGGAATTTTGGAAATTCTTACCACCTATGATGCAAGGGATGATAAACATGCCGAGATCAGTGCATTTAGGGGGAAGTTTGTTTTGAAAAGGGGCCGACACTTGACCACCAATTTTTATCTTCTCAACGTTTTTCAAAGTTTTATTTCTCCTAGGGGTACATAATTCCTTAAGGAATTTAGCAAACCTAGGTGATTGGTAAATGGAGTCAAAGATAGGAATATTTACCTCACACTTGCGGAAGACTTCAAAGAATTCTTTGTTCTCATCCTTACAATTTTTGTCCTACAAAGTCGTCGGAAATGGGGGTGGTGGAAGGACCTTCTCAATTTCACTCTTCTCCGGTGGTTGAGTGGCCACTTCCTCAACCCCTTTGTCCTTTGTCCTTTACCACTAGCTCATATTCTATCTCCTTCTTGACCTTGACAATTGTCTCGGGGTCCTTGATCTCCTTTCAACTCCTCAAGGTTATGGCACTAACATTAGGAGGTCGGGGGTTTAACTCCGGTTGTGATGGAAGTTTCCCAAAATCCCTAGCTTCCAATCAGGTCATGGAGGATGCTATTTGACAAACTTGGATTTCCAAACTTTTGAACTTCTAGGAAGAGCAGTTATCAATTTTTGTGTGTTGAGATGCGGTTCGGTCTTCTAAGTTAGTGACTATATTTGTTATAGCATGCATGAGCACCATATGTTCCGTCCTTAGTTTTCCTTCTTAGGGTTAGAAAACCCTTCATCCCTTGGGTAGGGTTGTTGTGGTGCCCGATTGTGCCCTTGATTTCCTTGGTATTGGGGTTGCCCTCCTTGACGATTCGATATACACACTTTGGCCGCCATTAGGATTTGATTGTCCATCTTGATCATCTCTCCACCTAAAGTTTGGATTATCTCTCCACCAGGGACCATAGGTCTTGGAGTATGGATCATACCTCTTCTCATTGCCTTGTCCCCTTTAGAAAAATTAACCACCTTGGTAGCCTCTATTCCCTTATGAACCTTAGCCTTTTCTTCCTTGATAACCCATAGCTTTAGCCTCCTCAAACTCTTCACCTCATATTTGAGGGCATGCATCGATGGGATGTTCCAATAAACACACCCCAGGAGCTTTGACTTAATGCACCCTCCCCTCCTTTAGTTCCTTCATCATGGAAGCTAAAGGTTGAACTTGATCCTCAAGTTTGGGGGTTTCCAGATTTGGAGACTCTTGCACCCTTTCCCTTTCTATAACACCAGATTGTCTAGTCCCATTAGCCATGTCTTCAAACAATTCCATGGCATCATTTGGGCTCTTGTTGGCAGTCGACCCATTACAAGCGGAATTGACCTTCCTCATGTCTTCAACGGACAAACCATCAAATAAATAGTACACAAGATCTCCTTTTTTGTTAGGGTGGTAGGGTCAACTAGCTCGCAACCTCTTGAACCTCTCCCAATTTCATATTGAGATTCACCTAAAAATTGGGAGAGGTTACTTAGCTCCTTCTTCAAACCCACCAACATGGATGCCAGAAAGAATTTCTCCAAGAACTTCCGCTTCATATCCATCTATGATGCTATACTTTCCGGGGGGAGGTAGTATAACCAATCTTTGGCCACATCTTTCAAAGATAAAGGGAATGCCCTTAGATTGAAATTGTCCCCCTAAACTCCGTCTGACTTCATATTCATGCTCACGAGGTGGAACTCGTAAAAGTTCTTGTTCACATCCTCCCCGCTCATCCCGTGAAAAGATGGTAGATAATGGATCATCCCGGACTTGAACTTACACGTGACATTTTCCAGAAGAGGAGGGAAAATGATGCAAAACGGTTGACTCACTAGGTTAGGAGCCATGAGTTCCCTCAAGGTTCTATTATTATCCTCCATAGTGGGTGTGATTATTTTGGGCACTAGTTGTGTACCCTGGTTAGAAAAAATGTTCTAGTTTCCTTGCTCTCCGGAGTGTTCCTAAAATATTGGGATCGTAGTGCAAAAGTTATTGTCTATTGGTACGAGAATCGACCCTAAATCAAGAACTAGAGCAGTACAACCTTATCCCAAACAATAAACACAAAAGCAAGAAAATGTCAACAACAAACAAGTAAAAATGCAAAAAAAATAAAGAACTACACTAACACTTTAATAAAATACGCCTTCTCTTTAGAAGCGGCGTAAAATTTTAGGAGGCCATAGTTGTACCTCTCAAAGATAGTATTTATAGGCCCTAATTGCAGCTAACTAGTAGAAAGTAGATAGTAGCAAGTCTGGGTCGTCCATGAGGAAAATGAGGTTTTATCGAGTGTCAAACGTAGTTAAAAAGCACACAAATAAGTCAGTCTACGTGTGTCAAAGTGGGGGATTTTGGTTTTGGAAAACACTATGCTTAATTTAAACTACTAAATTAACAAACAATTATAGAGAACAATGAAAATATGATCACACTAGTATAAAAGATGGAATAAAGATGATAACGAGTCTTGAACGCAATTGGTTTACATTTCTAGTAATCTTTTGATCATAGATTAATTAACCTATTTTTATGCATTAATCACATATTGTGGAGAAACTATCAACACCTTTCAGGTGAAGATATTTCTTGCCTCTCCTCGGTTATAGTTACAATGGTCGATCGACGCCACACAATAACCCTTACCCCCGGATTACCCTAGACGATCAGTGTCATAAACTTTCCGAATAATAGCAATACACATGGATAACAAATAAAACTAATACAATATCCTACAAGCGAGAGATATCGAGATAGCACAAATATATCTGCTAATAACGACTATGAGGATCGGCCGTCATTCTAATCATTATTAGTGAGTCACATAGATAATTAGTCAAACCCAATCAAATTCATCTCAAATCTAAGAAATTTCATCAATTAATAATCATGATTATTTTTTACACCCAATTATAACCTAATATCAGCTAGCGATAATCACATCGACAAAAAGTCAAGGTATTTCAGGTTTGACAAAAAAACTAGCAAATAATTAATCCACAATCATCAACTAGTTGATCATCCTAGTATAAATCATGAATTAATTACACAAGAAAGCAAAAAATATACTTGAAAATCAAAGCACAAAATAGGATAAATCAAATCTCACAAATTCATATTAGAAATGCTTACCAATTGCTCCCAAGAGTATATTTAGCCTAGGTTAGCTAAACCCATAACAAAAGAACTAAAATCCATGGTAAAAATTGTAGAAATGATGAAGAAATAAATGCAAAACAGGGTTTTGTAGAGAGAAAATTTGGATGAGAGAAATGTCATATAACAAAAGAGGCTAAAAGTGAAAGAAGAACGGCTTTAGCCTAGCTCCGCTGCGGGCCCCTCAATTTATAAAATATCAAAATTTTTAAATAAGTCTCTAATCTATTAAAAAAATAGATTTCGAATGTCTTATCACAAAGAACCGTCCGTCAGAGAGGCTTTTCAACAAAAATTCAGAGCAAAGATATGTAGACTTCCCCCGTAGGAGATTTTGTATCCAAAATTTATGCATACTTTTGATATTGATGATTTATTCTTAGATTACTTGCTCACTCGTTTCAAAGAGTAACACCTAGATAATTTCTTGTGCCTAGAAGAAATTTTTTATGTGGATGAGGTAGACCAATTTCTGTGAAAGAATACACCATTAATGAAGCCCTAGGTTGCCCCTACTCCAACCTTAACACTACAAGAAAAAAGGGCTTTCGTGACGAAATTTTGGTGACTACAAATTACTTGGTCACTAATAATCGTATTAGTGACTTACATATTTTCGTCACTATTTTTTGGTCACCAATAAACTTTTAGTGACCAAGTGAAAATCGTGGTCAGTAAATTGGTCACAGAAAGGTGTTGGGCATAAGAGCTAAGTAATCTGCCTATCTTTGGTGACCAATGGAGATGACGAAATATAAAGTGGTCACCAAATTAGTATTAGTGACGA
>JAULKM010145855.1:0-17764 GCA_032355605.1 Rubia tinctorum | reverse complement strand
TGCAGTACAGAGTTCTGCTTCCAATAGAAATGTCATTACTCTTGAGTTTGTTTTACTCCCCTTTGCATTTATTTATTGTTTTTTATGTTACAGTTTTATCAGAAACAAGTAGTTGGTATCTTATATTTGATCTGTGCATTTAGTTTTGAAATTGGAATCTCTTTTATGTCCCTCATGTGATTCCTGCTATCTGGTGTGGGTTAGCGTGGAGTGTGTTTTCTTTTGTTTGAGAACTCTAGTTGGCTGACATGCTCTTCATTGGGTGTTCATTTTATGCTTTTAAGAACTCTTATAGGATGTCTTGGCTTTAATGGCAACTGATTTTGTACATTGGGCAGGAAATACACATTGGTACCACCGTGCTGCCAACCTCTTCGGCTCCGTAATCGTGACCTTTTATGTCCAGACTGCAATGGAGGTTTTGTACAAGAACTTGCTCATTTTTATGGATGCAAGTGTTCACATAGAATGCATGGGAAACCTAGCAAAGTTACCCAAATCGTTAGCATATGTCGGGGTGAGTACATGGCAAGTAACATGTGAAACATAATTAGCATTTTTGAGGTCATAGATGTGTGAATTTGCCTTGTGATTTGATGTGTATATGCCACATGATTTATAGTTATTCTGTCTAGTCCCATATATAGTTATTTTTGGGATAGTTATGTTTAGTCCCACAGATTATTAATTTTGAATCATACATTTTGTGGAATTTTTTATGTTGCTAGATGTGGCCAATTCTAGTTTTGTTTTTACCAAATGGAACTAATAAAGCAGCTACGTGCAGCTACGAACAGAGCCCAATTGCAATTGCAAATATAAAAAACCGGTGACAATTTTAACACCGGTTTTATGAAAACAGGTGCAAATAAAAAACCGGTTCTAATTTTAACACCGGTTTTTTTAGACCAGTGCTAATATGAAAACCGGTGCTTATATTGTACCAGTTTTAGAAAACTGGTTCTAACCAAAAAATTGGTGAAATCGTTTACACTCCCTACTTAGGCATCAGTTTTTTGGATCCCAAAAAACTGGTGTTTGACTTCCGAAAAACCGGTGCTAGAGGGTTATTCATGTGATAGTGATAGGCTAATAACAATTATAGAACCAGCCATAGACCATGTTCAAGTGATACATTGTTTGATGGTTCAACGTCGGGTTTAAGAAATAAGTCAATTTGAAATTTCTAACAGTCAGGACAACGGTACAGAAGGTTCTTTTTCTCCATGTTCTGGAGGAGCTAGATGAAATATGTGCACTCAACATGTAAGATTTTACAACCATTGCATTGTCCATATAATCACCCATCTAAGTCGTGCCAAAGTAGCTAACACACGCCCCCGTCTAGTTTCCTTAACTACGAAAATAATTTTGTCACACAAGGCTCACCCCAAAACTTAGACTTCATTTTTTTTTTTATAAATTTCACTGCATGAAAAATTCTCATTATAGCTATCGCATTGTCTTGCATCTGACACAATGAAACCAATGTGGTTGGGATTTGATCCATTAGCTACTTCTGAATTTTCCTGATTCTGAGCCACATGTGCCTCGAGCTCCGTGCGCTTGAGATCATTAATAGTATAATGGCCTCTTGTATGGCTACAGGAAATTGTGTTGGCTTGCTTCCATACAACTTTGTCTGCCCTTGAAACCTTTCCACTTACTCTTGATATAGACATTTCAACCTCTCTATTATCCATGCATGAATTTCTGAACACCGTAAATGACAAGAAGTTGTGAAAGATCTATGGAAACAACACGAAAGAAAGTTAGAGTTAGTAATTTTAACTAGATCATTATTTGATTGCATATTTTAAATATGAATAATTGCGCGTGTTCGTGCAGTTTAGGAAGAATAAAGTGCAATATATGTACGATTTTGTAAAACTATATATTCATATATATGGGAAAATGAGAACTATTCGTCTCTCTTCTTGCCCGAAACTCATGATTCTTGCATAGTTATTCGGTATGCAAGAATGGTTGATCAGAGAGCGATATTCCCCTTTGTCATCGCATCAATAACAATTTCATCACTGATCTTGAAAAGATAACAATCTTTGCACTCACAACGATAACGACCCTCCCTGAGATCTGCAACACTTTGTGTGCCTGTGCACCATGATACTTGATAAAAATTGACTTTCTGGAATACTACTTTGCACAAAGAATCCCCATCCATGTACTCCAGATATACCAAATTAGACTATGTTCTTCTCGGTTCTCTGTGAATGTTTTAGTCTTTCTTGGAAAGAATAAAAGGTAAAATTGTTGACACCCTTTAAATAAATAAGCAATATATCTCATTTGTTTTTATTGCAACTTCTCCGAAGTGGAAAGCCCATGATTAGATTTAGGCTTGCAGTTAGGGAAACGATATTGAATGTGTTTTTTCTCCACGTTCTTGAGGAGCTTAGATGTAATTTTTGTGCACTCAGCATGCACCTTGAGTATACAACCATAGCACTGTATATATTTCCCAATATATGAGTCATGCCAAAGTAGCCGGCTTACGCAAAACTGTTGTTTCCTCAAGTACAAAAACAATTCCTTCTCTCAAGGCTCACACCAAAATTGAGACTTCATTTTTGCAAATTTCATCATCTTCAATGTTATGCATGGAAAATTCTCACTTACAGCTATCACACTGTCGTGTATCTGGAATAAAGAAACCAAGTTGATCGGGGTTCGATCCAGTAGCTTCTTTTGATTCTACCCGATTCAGAGCCACATGCACCTTGGGTGCATCCGAGGCTATTAATAGCTATAAGGACCTCTTTTATGGTTACCCATACTGTGCTGGATTTCTTCCATAAAACTTCATTATCCCGTAATACCTTCCCACGTACTCTTGATACAGATGTATCATTCCATCTTTAATACATGCTTAATCCTCCCAAAATTGTAAATGACATAAAGTTAGAGTTCGTAATTTTTCCCTAAATCATTATCTGATTACCCATTTTCACTTTAAATAAATGTGCATATTCGTGCAGTTTTGGGAAGAATAAAGTGAAATATATGTACCATTTTGTAAAAGTGTATATTTATATGGTTGGGGAAATGAGAACTATTGTGCTCTCTTCTGGCTCGAAACTTATGATTCACGAATAAAAATTATGCATGCAATAATGGTTGAGCAGGTGAGCCATATTCTACTTTGTTGTCACATAAATTACAATTTCATCACTGGTCTTGAAAATTATAACAATATTTCCCTCACAACGATAGCAAGTTCCCCTGAGATCTGCAACACTATGTGTGATATGTTCACCACAATACTTGATAACCACTTTCCTCTCTTGTATACTTCTTCGCACAAATAGGCCCCATCCATATACTTAAGATATACCAAAGCAGGCTCACACCAAAACTTAGGCATCATTCTTTTTCTCAATGTTCTTGAGGAACTTAGGTAAATTATCTTTGCACTTAACATGCACCTAGAGTTTACAACCATTGCACTTTACATATTTCCAAACATCTAAGTTTTGCCAAAGTAGTTGGAATGTGTAACAGTATTGTTTCCTTAAGTGTTAAAACAATTTCTTCATCATCTTCGTTGTTATGCATGGAAAATTTTTCATGCTGATTTCACAATGTCCTGCAACCAACGTGATCGGGTTTTTTCCCAGTAGCTTCTTCTGATTTTCCCAGATTAGGAGCCACATGCACCTCGGGCTTTGTGCATCAACTTTCACAATGACCTCTTGTACGGCTAGACAAAACTTAGCTGGCTTGCTTCCATACAAATTTGTCTTCTCCTAAAACCTTCTACGTACTCTTGGTACGGATATATCATCCCCTCTTTAATCCTTGCATAATCCTCTGAAAAACATAAATGACATAAAAGTTGTCAAATATCTATGGAATGAACCCGAAAGAAAGTTGGAGTCTGTAATTTTCACTAGATCATTATTTGATTGCATATTTTAGCTATAAGTAAATGTGCATGTTTGTGTTGTTTAGGGAATAATAAAGTACAATATACAAACGATTTTCTAAAAGTATATAGCAATGTATCTGGGAAATATGAGAAATATTAGGCTCTCTTTTTGCTCGAAACTCTTGATTCTCACATAGCAATTAGTCATGCAATAATGGTTAATCAGATGAGCCATATTCCCCTTTATTTTCCCATAAATTATAATTCATCATTGATCTTTACAAGATAACAGTGTTTGCCCTCACGACGAGAGTGATGCTCTTTAAGATCTGCAACACTATGTGTGACTGGTTTACCACTATTTGACCTTCTTGAATACTTTTTCGCACAAAGAGGCCCCATTCATGTAATAAAAATATACCAAAGCAAACTCACATCAAAACTTAGATTTCATTTTGGCAAATTTTATCTTATTTATTGTTCTGCATGGAAAATTCTCACTACAGCTATCACGCTGTCGTGCATCTGAAACAACAAAACCAACGAGATTTGGATTTGATCCAGTAGATACTTTTTTATTTTACCCAATTCAGAGTTATATGCGCATCATGATATGTGCGCCCGAGGCCATTAATAGCTACAATGGCCTCCTCTGTGGCTACACGAAACCATGTTAGCTTTCTTCCATACAACTTTGTCTACCCTTGAAACAATTTTGTGTACTCTATATACGGATATATCATCCCCTCTTTAATCCATGCATAATCCTCTCAAAATTGTAAATGAAATAAAATTTGTGAAAGATCTAAGGAAACAACAGAAAAAAGAGAGTTAGAGTTCGTAATTTTCACTTGATCATTATTGGATTGCATTTTTTCACTATAAATAAATGTGCCTATTCGTGCAGTTTAGGGAAGAATAAAGTGCAATATATGTACGATTTCTAAAAGTGTATATTCATATGTTTGGGAACATGAGAACTATTAGGCTCTCTTCTTTTCTGTCTCATGATTCTCACTTAGAAGTTAGGCATGCAAGAATAGTAGATCAGACGAACAGTATTCCCCTTTGCCGTTGCATAAATTACAATTTCATCTTGACAAGATAACAATATTTTCTCTCACGACTATAACAAGCCTCCTTGAGATATGAAACACTATGTGTGACATGTTCACCATGATACTCGATAACCATTTGATTTTCTTGATAACCATGATATTCGATAGCAAGCCTCCTTGAAAAGAAGGCTCTTTTCTTCTCGGACTTCTGTAAATGTTTCATTTTTCGTTTTAAAGAAGAAAAGGTAAAATCATCAACTCCCTTCAAAGAAGTTAAGAAATCTATCTCATTTGTTTTGATTGTAACTTCTCCGTAGTGGTCAACTCATGATTAGACTTAGTCTTACAGTCAAGACAAAGGTAATGAAGGTTTTTTTCTCAATGTTCTTGAGTAGCTTAGAAGAAATTTATGTGCAGTACTCAACATGCACCCACCGTTTATAACCATTACATTGTATATATTTCTCACCATTATATTCGTGCCAAAAAATTCCTGTTTCTTTAACTGCAAAAATAATTTATTTACACAAGGCTCACACCAAAACCGCGACTTCATTTTTGTAAATTTCATCATCTTCATTTTTCTCTATGGAAAATTCTCACTACATCTATCATACTATCGTTCCTGTGGAACAACATAACCGGCATGTTTGGGGTTCGATCCAGTAGCTTTTTCTGATTTGCCCCTCTATGGCTACACGAAATTGTGCCGCTTTGCTTCCGTTTTACTTCATATGCCCTGGTAACCAGCCTTCTTACTCTTGATATGAATACGTCTTTACCTTTTTAATCCATGTATAATCCACTCAAAATGCAAATGACATAAAAGTTGTGAAAGATCTTTAGAAACAACCTGAAACAAAGAGTTTGTAATTTTCACTAGATCATTATTTTATTGCATCTTTTAACTATGAATAAATGTGCATGTTTGTGTAATTTAATTAAGAAAAAAGTGCAATGTATGAGCAACTTTGTAAAAATATATAGTCATATATTTGGGAAAATGGGACTATTGTAGTTGGACTGGAGAGGTATATAGTGACACACGCATGTTGGCTTAAAGGGAACGAAGTGACACACGCATGTTGGCTTAAAGGGAACGAAGTGACAATCAGGAAAGTATTGGATATGTCCACGAATGTTGTTGATACATTCATATTGTCTAGGAATGGAACATTTGAGTACGTATTTCATCATTGGCCAATTGACAAGAGCATTTGAGTGTTGGTGGGAGAAGAGGTACGAGTGAATGTAACTCATGATATTCCCTCCATCCAATCCATTTTTACATACTTTCCTTTTAAATATGTCAAAGGTAAATCTGTACAATTTCGAGTTTCAAAAATATTCAACCCATTATAAGACATAATTATCCTTGAAACATTAAAAAAAATTATATTTGGACCCAATCCATTCCTAAACCCAATTCCTTTCTGAATCCCCACCCTATACTATTTTCCTCACCAGTCACCACACCATCAGTAACATAGCCTCTCTTCTCCACCTTTTCCATATCAACCTTTATGTATCCACCTTTCTGTTCTCCACCTCATTCCCTAAGGTTTAAAATGATATCTCCTCATTTTGACTGCAGAAGATGGCATTGAAGCTCCTTCTAAGAAGCTTCTATGGTTGGCATCTCATGCGACACTTCACCGGACTCGATGAAGGAACCAAAAAAGAAAATTTAAGTTGAAAAGGAAATCGCAAGATTTGGCTCACCCCAAATCATGGGTTGTTCACACTAAATCGCGAGATTTGGCACACACCCAATCATGGGTTCGGAATCAGATTCGGAGGTGGGAACTATGAGGATATGTCGTGGTGAAAGACGATGAAGAAAGAGGAGAAGCGGTGGGGGCAAAAAAATAAAGAGAGGGAGAGGAAGAAAGTAGTGGTGACTGGAGAGAGGCCCAACAGGTTGAAGATGAGGGCAAATAAGACCTTTCCCTCTGTAAAATAAATACCAACTCTTTTTCTCTTTGTGGAAAGGGCTCTAGGGAGAATTAAAAAAGAATATTATGAATAATGGGGTGTCGTGCGAATTTTCTTTGGACTAAGTGATATGAATCTCCTTACGAAAACTCTGAATGCAAAATTTTGAAGAGCACTCTTAGAGAGGATTGAACGAAGCATTGTCCTTCAATCAAAGGCAACAGAGATGAAGTATAGTCAAAAACACAACTTTCAAAAACTTGGCTAACATGAGGCACGAATTTAAACAAAACCCAAGCACTAAATGCAAGAATTGTTCACTAAAATCTCGCAAGTTCTAGTCTCACAAATTTGAAAGAAAAACTTGCAAGTTTAAGAATGCTCGCAAGCACAAGAATAATAAACTCAAATTCTAAATTATATGATTGATAAAAGTCTGTCCAAAAACTCAGAAATAAAACTCCTATTTATAGGGTGTAGATTCTGCCCAAATAATAAGAACCAAAGACAAAATTCAACTAGGATTTGATCTAATTCCTTCATGAATTAGAACTATTTTTGGCTATAAATCCTAATAAAAATCTTATATAATCTTATCTAAACTTATATTATCTAATAAAATATAATCATCTACTATTACAAGAATTTCGAGATTACTCTTAATGTGAATACACTACCTCACTAAAAAATTCCCGTGGGAAAAAATGTATAGTGTTATCCTCTAAATCCATAATCTTGAAATAAACTAGGAAACCTTAATCAAACCTTAATTTCAAAATTCAGGAATAGGAAACCCCAAAACCCTTGTTCGAAATTAGAGTACAATTCTTCCATGATTATTTATGGATTCTTTGTCTCATCATCATGTACTTGAACTGCCAAAGCATTCAACTTCTTATCTCTAAGTTTTTCCTGACTCTTTTCATTGGACCCATCATGTCACTTAAAGGATTTCTAACAAAGCCTTTGAAACTTTGATCTAAATGAGGCATGACCTGTACGGGTGGCACGTTCTGTTCTAGAGGCAAGGTTCATGCAGCATCTGGATTCATATCACTAGGCTCGAGCTGAGCACTTTGCTCGAGTCGGCTTACTTTATTTTATGATTAAAAACTAAATAAAAGGTTTCCATAAAAAATTGTGAATTTGGATTGACGGTGTATTAAATGTAATAGACGATTTTAAAATTTTGTAGTCACTAATGAAAGAGGGGCCTTTGTAATGCATTTTGTAAAGTCGTTTGTTTTTATGTTGACATTTGTGAACTAAGTTTGAGAGAAAAACTTTCCATGTTGGAACATATGGAAAGCTGAGGGTTGATTGATGATAAAATATTGCGCAATATTGGTTTGTGGAAATATGGAGAATATGCAATATTTGAATCAGGCGTGTATGAAGCATAATGGATTTATGGAAAATCCCTACAATTGTGGAATTGAATTTATAGAATATTATGGGATATTTAAGATATGGAAAATCCCTTTATTTAAGGGATTTTGATATGTTTCAGAAGTAGATAAAGAATAGGAATATTATGGAGAATTCAGATCTGTTCAATGTGCTATTTATAGTGGACATTACGGCTGCATTACTTACGAATTTCATTGAGGAAATTTGTACTCAGATTTTTATATCTTTCCTAGAATACTGTGAGAGCAAGCAGACATATGTTCCAACATACCATGACTTGTTGATCAGTTTAGAACGTGTACCTTAATTCATCAAGTTAATAAGATCCAACGTCAACGAGTTTCTTATTAGAGGGAGTCTGATCAAGGAGGATCGGTAGTAAGGGGAGCTTGTAAAATACACATGTAAATAATTAGAAAAGATAAGTATAGATGTATGGTGTACTTTGTACTGTATCTTTCTAATTAGTGGATTTATTCTGAACTGGGTCAGGCCCCACATATGTAGGTGGATTTCACTGAACTGCGTAACCAAGTTGTGTGTGCTCGTGTGATATTTTCTTTACACACTTGGTTAGATAGGATATGTTGGAACACAGGTCTAATAATTAAGCTAAAACGGTAAAACCAAAATTTCATTTGGTATCAGAGCTTGATCACTTATTTTTTTATCTTGGTTGTGTCAAGGAAAGTGTGATATGGTTTTACCATGGTGACAAGGGAATGAGCTTTTATGTCTCGGCCACCTCTGCCTGAAGGAACAAACTACAACTACTGGAAGGCATGCATGAGAGTCTTTATAAATTCACTGGATGAACTTGCATGGCATTTTGTTGAAACTGAGTAAAATCATCCATCTGAAGATGAAGAATCTAGCTCAAAGGAGAAAGAGGGAGAATCATATTCAAGGAAACAAAAGCTCAAAGATAAATCATCTTGGTCCGCAAATGAATTGAAGGCTTCACTAGCTAGTTCAAAATCATTGAATGTTATCTTCACAGCAGTGGATGAAAATCAGTTGAGACTCATCTCTACATGTCATCGGGCTAAGAAGGCATGGGATATTTTTCAAACTGTACATGAAGGAACCAATCGTGTACGTGAATCTAAACTATAGATATTGGCTACAAAGTTTGAATAATTGAAAATGGAGGAGGATGATACGATTGCCACATTCAATGGGAAACTTAGAGATATCTCTAATATGGCATAACAATTGGGAAAAGTCTACAAGAAAGCTAAGTTGGTAAAGAATACCTTGAGATCACTGCCTAAGAGATTTTCAATGAAGGTTGCGGCGATTGAAGAAGCTACAGATGTGTCCACAGTGTCCTTGGATGACTATGGAACATCCTGCAAAGAAAACTCAAAAGGAGTTGGCCTTCAAAGTATCTTTATCATGAGATAACAACAAATCAGATAGTGAGGATGGTATTGAAGAACTTGCTCTTATCACAAGAAAAATCTCAAGGATGCTAAAAAGGGTGGAGAACAATAAATCACAAGAAAGAACTGGAGGAAATAGATCTCGTGGACAAAACTTTGGAAATAATCGTGGAATACGCATGAAGCAAGGAAATCAGCAGTTCTCTAGAAATCAAGGTGGTGAAGCAAAACAGCCAGGAAGGATTCAATGTAGAGAATGTGAAGGTTTTGGACATATCCAGACTGAATGTGCTAATACCTGGAAGAAGCAAGTAAGGTCATACATCACATCATGGGGTGAGGATGAAGAAGATGAGAAAGATGAAGAGGAACTTACAAGTAATTATGTGGCATTTGGAGCAAAAGTTCACAATGATACAGAAGGTGTGGACATGTTTTCCAACACAGATAATACTGTATGTTCCAACATAAGTTCTGACGGTACTTCCAGTGATGATGAAGAAGAACCAGTGAGTGATGAAGAGATCTACACTGCGTATGAAAAAATGTATGACATGTGGTTGAAAGTTGTTAACGTAAACAAGTCCCTGAAGATGGAGAAAAATAAATTGGCCGAGACAGAGAAGGAACTATTAGTCCTGGCTGAAAAGCTTAAGAATAAAATCGAGGATTTGAAATTGAGACTATATTTTGTGACTGAGAGAGCGGAGATGGCAGAAGCAACAATCACCAAGTTAAAAACTGGCAAGGCAAAGCTCGATGACATTCTAACCATGGGAAAAAGCTTTGGAGACAGACAAGGAATTAGCTATGACAACCTTTCAACCACTACGGTCAATCTCAAGGCACAGGTTCAAGAGATAAGGATAAAGGTTATCCGAACTCGTCAACAAAAACCTCTCATTTGTCGCTATTGCATATTTTAAAGCCCTATTGAGGAACAATGTCTCAGATTACTCAGAGATATCATGAATGGACGACAACTATTTACATGTTCTAACATAGATGATACCCAACAATTAAAAATGGTTCGGAAGGTATGGGTTCCTAAATACATTAATACTCGCTCAGTTGCTCATACTTCTCTTATTGCACATTCTAGAGACTCGTAGTACTTTGATAGTGGGTGCCTCGACACATGACTGGAACTCAGGAGTTTCTGACAAAAATCAAACCATATGATGGTTGTTTTGTTACTTTCGGAGATGGGAAGAGGAGTCGGGTTATTGGCATAGGTGAAATGCACATTGAATGATTTCATGTGGTCACTAGTGTACTGATGGTTGAAGATCTGAAGGCAAATTTGTTGAGCACCAATCAATTGTGTGATGATAATATGACAGTTGAGTTTTAGAAAGACAAATGTATTGTAAGGCACGACAAAGATAAAGTACTTTCTAGTATTCAATCATCGGACAACTATTACCTCTTGGAGCAAGAAGTGAAATGTCTGAGTTCAAAGCAAGATGAGGGCACTCTGTGGCATAGGAAGCTTGGTCATATCAACTACAAAACCTTGGTGAAAATTTCCAATTCAAATCACTACGAGGTATGCCCACACTTACGACCAAAGGTGGAATTATATGTGGACCATGTCAACAAGGTAAATAGATTTGGTCTCCTCACTCTTCAGTACAGTATATTACTACCTCAAGGAATCTTAAATTACTTCATATGGATTTAATGGGTCCAGTCAACACAGCTAGTGTGAGTGCTAAGAAGTACATCTTTGTATGTGTTGATAATTTCTCTAGATACACTTGGATGGCTTTCTTAATTAAAAATTTGATACTGTGGATGTGTTTAGAAGTTTGGTTATAAAATTTCAGATAGAGAAAGGAAGTCCGGTAGGAAATATTGTCAGAATCAGAAGTGTTCATGGTAGAAAATTTGAAAATTCTAAATTCACTGATTTCTATGATGAACTTGGTATTCAGCATGAATTCTCTGCTCCAATCACTCCACAGCAGAACGACATTGTAGAAAGGAAGAATAGAACACTTCAGGAAATCGCACAAGTCATGCTTACAGAAAAAGGAATACACAAAAAATTGTGAGCAGAAGTTGTCAATACAGCTTGTTATACAATAAACCATGTGTATCTATGACCTTTTACCAGCAAAACATCTTACGATATTTGGAAGGGCAGGAAGTCAAGCGTATCTCACCTTCATGTGTTTGGAGGCAGGTGTTATATTCTCCGAGATAAAGATCCACTGGAAAAATTTGACAGTCCTAGTGATGTTGGGCTTTTTTGGGATATTTTGTGAACATTCGTGCTTATCGTGTTTACAATCTACGAACACATTCACTTATGGAGTCGGTAAATGTAGTTGTGAATGATTTAGATAACCAACAAGGCTTGAGTGATACAGAAGATGAACTAGCTGAGGATCATGTTCCAACACAGAATAATTCACTTGAGTAGCTGACTATGTTGGAACATCTGATCAATTCGGTGACCAACCAGAACCTGAAGAAGAAGAGTATGTTGGAACATACTCCCCCACACCAAGTCCATATGTTCCAACACATACGGTACCAAAACCTATCACAAAAAAACTCGATCAATTCCTCGAGTGAACTATAGAGAACTAGCTGGACTGCAATGTTTCGTCTTCCTGACTGAGCCAAAGAACTACAAGGAAGCACTACTTGATGAATATTGAATTGCAGCAATGCAAGAAGAGCTTGAGCAGTTTGAATGCAATGATGTATGATATCTCACTCCTCGTCCAAAAGGGGTAAATGTTATTGGTACAAAGTGGATTTTCAAGAACAAGTTTGATGCAGATGGGTAGATTACTTGTAATAAAGAAATACTGGTGGCTCAAGGATATACTCAGGTTTAGGGAGTATATTTTGATGAGACCTTCGCACTAGTTTCCAGGTTAGAATCTATACGAATCTTACTTGCTATTGCTTGACCTATGAACTTTACATTATATCAGATGGATGTAAAAAGTGTTTTTTGATGGAGTTGTGAATGATGAGGTGTTTTTGGAACAACCTAGAGTATTTAAAGATCCTCATTATCCACATCACATGTATAAACTTAAGAAGACACTATATGGTCTAAAACAGGCACCCAGAACATGGTATGAGCGACTGACTAACTTTTTTGAATAGGAAAGATAGTGAGTCGCTCAAACCATTCCCTTTGTGCTTGTTTTGATCCATACAAAGTCTTCTTGAGTAGATGATATACTTCCTCATTAATCATGCCATGTAGGAAAGCACTCTTGACATTTATTTGGTACAGCGTAAAATTCATAGTGCAAGCCATATCAAGGAGAACGCGAATAGATTCTAACCTGGAAACTTGTGTGAATATCTCATCAGAATCAACTCTTTCAACCTGAGTGTAATCCTTGGAAACTAACCTTTCTTTATTATCATTACATTCAAATTTCCCAGGTTCTTTTTGCATTGCCGCAATCCAATACTTATCAAGTAGAGCCTCTTTGTAATTTTTGTGTTCAATGAGGGAAGAAAAAAATTTAGACCAGAAAGTTATCTATAGTTAACTTGAGGGATTGATCTAGTCCTTCTGCTTGATTCAGCCTGAACTGATGTTGGAACATGGGAGAGTTCTAGGGAGGACGGTGTTCCAACATCGCTGAAGTTATAAGAGTCATCAGCTTCATCCGTGAGATCTATCTCGCCTGATGTTCCAACACAAGTTAAGAATATTATTGAAGGTACTACTGATCAGGCTACAGAATCAGTAAGAGAAGAAGATTAAAGCAGAAGGAGAACATCGTTCAAGGGCAGCTCCCTCAGTCAGGGATGCACTCGGTTCTTTATTCTTTAATGCAAACTGCCATGAGAGATATGATATTGTGTGTCAGATAAGGATTTAGATATGATTCTATGATGAGAACTTTGTAGTGACAAATGATCAGACTTTGTCAAAAATTACTGGAGGATTTTACTCTTAGCTGCCGCTTAAGGGAACACTACTGCATTAGCTTGACTACCAGTTATTTCTGTCTATTTCAGATTGTTGTAAACTTATGGATTCCATGTTGAAATACCACAACTTTTACTCGAGAAAAGACCAAAGTTAAGGAGAAGGCATAGATAGCTGCTCCTGAAGAGGTTTGAAGGTTCTGCTATGGCTATGTTCCAACATAGGCCAGATGTTTGCTTCAGGGGGAGTTGCATTTATTAGATATGTTTCTCTGGTTTTCTGTGTCTACTGCGTTTGGCATGCTTATGGTCCCAAGGGGGAGATGTTTTGGATTTCTTGGATGACTTTATTGGCTCCGTTGGGTTAATGTTCCAACACGCTTGTTATTCCTGGATGTTGAGGAAGTTCTTGAATTAAGGGAGAGATGTTATGTTCCAACATCCATAATGGTTTTCATAGATGATGTTTGTATTTGCATAAGTTATTATGATGAAATGCCAAAAGGTGGTTGGATCCACAAAATGCCAAAGAGGGAGGATGTAAAGTCCATATTTATTTGATTGGCAATTTGTGGAAATTATGCAAATATGGAATAGTTTATGTTGAAACATCAGAGAAGAAAATTTTGGTGGAATAAGGAATGCATAGATGAATGCTTGAAGAAATATTTTGTCCAGGTGGTTTTTGATTGGAGAATATATCAATTCCTATATTTTTGGAATTGGATTAGATTTATGGAATTGGAATTTATTTGGAATATTTAGCTATGGAAAAATAAATGGATGAGATATTCTAATTCCTTACTTCAAGGGATTATATTTGGTAATTCCTATCTCCAGGGGATTTGATTAAAATCATAATTTGAAATGGAGAAGGAATTTTATACGATTTCGGAATTTCTATGTTGGAACATACAGAAAGCTGAGGGTTTGATTGATGAATATTGCGTGATATGGTTTATGGAAATATAGGGATTATGAAATATTGATTTAGACGTGTATGAAGCATAATGGATTTATGGAAAATCCCTATAAATGTGGAATTGGATTTATAGAATATTGTGGGATCTTTGAGATAAGGAAAATCCCTTTATTTATGGGATTTTGATATGCTTTAGAAGCAGATAAGGAATAGGAATATTATGGAGATAATTATGGATAATTCTGATCTGCTCAGTGGACTATTTATAGTAAACATCATGGATGCATTACTCACAAATTTCATTGAAAAAATATGCACTCCGATTTTATATCTTTCCGAGAGTTTTTGCGAGAGTCAGCATATATATGTTCCAACATGCCGTGACTTGTTGATTAGTTCATAATGTATACCTTAATTCCTCGGGAGGAGGAGATCCAGCGTCGACGAGTTTTGAGGTCAGAGGGAGTCTGATCAAGGTGGATCGGTAGCAAGGGGGCCTTGCAAAATTCACACGTTGTAATTAGAAGATAAGTATAGTTTGTATGGTGTACTTTGTACTGTATCTCTGATTAGTGAATTTATTCTGAACTGGGCCAAGCCCCGCAGATGTAGGTGGATTTCACAGAAATGCGTAACCAAGTTGTGTGTCTCGCGTTTTATTTACTTTACATACTTTGTTATGTTAGACTATGTTGGAACATAGGATTACCAGTTAAGCTAAAACGGTAAAACCAATTTTTCAATGCTTTTCTTGGGCTTAATTCCATCTACTACCATGATTTGGATTCTGTGGCCTTCAATCTACTACCATCCTTGCAAATGGCTTGTGATATCTTCTACCATCCTTGCGAATGACCTTGAAATATCCACTACCACTCTCGTGGATGGCTTTCTACAAAAAGATGATAAAAAGTACTCAAGAAAAACCTACTAATGAGATAAAAAAGGAAATCTAGGTGCCCATGAATAAAAAGTGTCCATTAGCTTCAATTAAGTCTAAGAAACTCAGGATTTAGACAAGAAAATCAATAATGGCCGTCTAAACCGTTTTTCGTATAAACCTAACTAAAACTGGCTATCAACGAACAAAAGATTATGATAAATGTGTTAAATTCAATTTCTAACACATATATAATGGTGCACATAAACAGGGGATTATTATACAAGGATCCCCAACACCGAGAATTGAATGTCAATAAATGTCTTGAGATTCGAGACTTTTTCTTGAATATTTGAACTTTCCACAAGCAATAGGTAGGCTTGCACCTATCCATCCCTTATCTTCTCCCTACAAAGGAATAGGTCTAATCGATCAAAACCAAAGGTGATCTTGTATACACTCCTCAATTATGACATATGATGTTGGCAAATTATGTTTTGCATCAAAGCACACTCGTGTCTATCCCACTTCAAAACTCGTTGTTTAGATACATGATTTATGGTTTTAATTCCCACTAGAACTTTGATTTTTGATATAAAAGAAGTTTCCAATTCTTGATTTCAGAAAAAAACCTCATCTTCCCTTTACTCCAAATGCTTTTCTAGATCAAGAATTTTTCTCACAATTTCAGGTTGCATTTTCTCCTCTTGTAATTCATGCATAACCTATCTTGTTTATGACAATTTAGCTTTCAAAATGTTACTAAATTGAGTCATGTAATTAACTATATTCCTTTTTCGGTTTTATCTTCTAGTTGTAGAAAACTGTGCAATCGCAGTGTAGGCCAGGTTTGTAAAAAAAAAATCAATAGCCATTATTGGGAAATTTAATCCTCCAGTTCAATTCTCCATTTTTCAAAAGTCGCACTCCATAGACCCTGGTCATTTTAGATTATGACTTCCCCTGCAACATTGCATTTATCTAACAACTTTTGCATTTTTGAACAAAGCTTTACACTTCCTCGTAGGCTGTTGGCCAGTAGTATCTGCATCACTTGATTTTTTTGCTAAGATTCTTACACCTTGGTGCGCGCCACACAATCCTCATTCATAACCTGGATAATGTGAGAAACTTTATTTGTTCCTACACACCTTAACTAGGGTGTTAGAAATCCTTCCTTGTGTAGGTCCCCATTAAGGTACGGTACGCAGCCAACTTTAGTTTAGTTCTCCTTTATTCATTCTTATGTGTTGGTAGGAGTCCATGTTCAAAATAAGGAACTATTAGCATCATCCAACCTAACTCCTCATCATGGATCTATGCCACAATTGTTACCATTGTACTCCTTATGTGGATCAACTTCCACGATCACTTGTTTTTGTTGTTACAGGCTAGTTTACCCCAAAGTATCTAAATTGAGTGCTTGTACTCCTTGGCTAGCTGGTTTTCTCTGACTTCGTAGTTACCGAGCACTTAATTTATTATGACTTGAGAGTCGTTGTTTACCTAAATGCTCCTGATGTCCATTCCTATATCTAGATTCATTCTACTAATGAGTTCTTCGTACTCTAACTCATTGTTTTTAAGGGGAGAATTAAATCACAATGCATATTTGTATTTTTCCTTTTTTAGGCTTATGAGCAGAAGCCCCGCCCCACATCTTTTTCTACATGATGCTCTGTCTATGAAGAGTATCTATGAGATCATTTCAAGCCCCATTTCCCTTTAGCTCCCATGTTCGTCAATTTTTATTGCTTCTACAATTTAGAACTTTCATCCCCTGTCATTTCAGCTTGAAAATCAGCCAGGGCTTGCCCCTTAAAAGATGTCCTCGGTTGAAAGTGTACTTCATGCTTGCCCAATTTGATTGCTCATTTCATCAATCTACTTGATGATTTTGGTTTTTGAAGGACTTTCCTAATGGGATTGTCTGTATACATTATAACTATGTGACCTTTGAAGTATGTGTGCAACCTTGTAGCATAGTGTTTAATGTTGACATCGGTTTTTCGATGGATAAATACCCTTTTTTGCTCCTTTCCGACTATGAATTATGAAGTACAGTCGGATTTGCTTGTCTCTATCTTGGAAAACCAGACTGAACTGATTACATGACTTGACACCTCTAGGTACGAGTACACTGGTTCGCATACCTTTCGAGCTACAAGTAGTGGCCCATGTGTAACTTTTTCTTCTTCAAATCCACACATGCTTGTGACAATCATCATTTCAACTGAACTTATCAAATATTTTTAAAATGTCAAAGATAGGCATATACTTCTCAACTACTCCCTCTGGTTCTTTAACATTGGCACACTTTCCTTTTTGGGATGGTTTTTTAACATTGGCACACTTCCTTTTTTGGCAAATTTT
>JAULKM010145836.1:0-17767 GCA_032355605.1 Rubia tinctorum | reverse complement strand
TTGTATACCCTTTGTACTCAGTATATATATGAATACACACAGCCACAATTATTTGTGGGTTTTACATTCTATCACAATGTGAACCCCACACACACACATATATATATAATGAGTAGGTTCAGATGAAAATACCTCATTAATGTGTAAATACTTCTTTATTTGAGAACAAATCTGAACCATAGAAATTTTATTGATCAATGACTGATATTTATTTATTGCCCAAACAATATAAAAACATGAATCATATTATCAAGTGATATGGTATGCCTACATCGTACACTTCCTCTCTTCCCAGCTTTTACTCCAAGTTTTCAATTTTTTCTTTATTTCCTTTGTTTTTACATTTTCTTTTCACGCATTTAAATTAAGAGTTGTACTTTAAACATCAAATTATTTTCATAATACACATAAAGTTTTAAAAGAAACACATGCTAGTTACATTTGAAATACTTACAAGCGTTGATTAAAGCGCCTATGAGTTGTATTTTAAGCACCAAGTTGTTTTTGTAAACACACATGTTATAAAAGAAGTATCTACGGGTTACACTTGAAACACATACAAGTGATGGTTGAAGCACCTATGAGTTGTATTCTAAGCACCAAATTGTTTATGTAGCACATTCAAATTATAAAAGAATCACCTACATATTACATTTGAACCACTTATAAACGATGGTTAAAACATCTACAAGCTATAATCTAAGTACCAAATTATTTTTGTAGTACATGTAAGTTATTAAAGAAACATCTACTAATTACATCTGAAACACTTACAAGCAACGATTGAAGCAACTACAAGGTATACTATGAGCACCAAGTTATTTTCGTAGCATGCGTTAGTTATAAAAGAAGCACCTACTCTAAACATGAAGTTGTTTTCATAACACACACAAGTTACAAAATAAGCACCTACAACCAACATTTGATGTAATTACAACCGTTGATTGAAGCATCTACGAGCTATACTCTAAGTGCCGAGTTATTTCTATAGCACCCAATTTATAAAAGAAACATTACATTTGAAGCACTGACAAGTAATGATTGAAGCACCTATAAATTAGACTCTAAGCACCAAGTTAGTTTCGTAGCACACATAAGTTATAAAAGAAACACCTACAAGTTACATCTGAAACCTTTACAAGAAACGATTGAATCACCTACGAACCATACTCTAAGCACCAAGTTATTTGGGTAAATATCTTATTCTTTTGCATCATGCTTAGTGACAGTGTCATGAGATAGTATATCACGGTGATGAAAGAAGCACCTACATGTTACGTTTGAAGCACTAATAAGATATAGTTGAAGCACTTACCAGTTGTAATCAAAGAACAAAATCGTTTTCGTAACACCCACAAGTTAAAAAAGAAGCACCTACAAATTAAATTTGAAGCACTTACAAGTGATGATTTAAGTGTTGGGAATTGATTAAATCTAATTTAGCAGAAAATCAATTATCTAATCCCGGATCTCATGCATGTATTTAATTCGAATATATCTAAGAGTTTAGATTACCTTTGAAGCGTGTTTTACCGTCAGATTCGATCAACCATAGAAATGAGAATCCCAGATGTGATTCCACTATACGTATCCACACATCACGATCGGATTGCCTACACCACCGTCAGCTTAGAACGTTGATCAGCAAGCAAAGACCCGGTCTTTTTTTCTTCTCTTTACGGTGAAGTTTGTTTTCTGAGAATAATTGGATTGGTTTCTGGTTTCTACCGTCTGGAATGGCTAGGGTTCTAATAATCTGATACTGAATATTTTGTAAAAATATTTATTTATACAGAATGGTCATTAATCCAAGAAACCCTAATCTAAGTCAATTTGGGCCTAGCCCAATTAGACTTAATGAGTTCTAAACTCAATTCTCATATAAATACTATCTGAGCTCCTAGCTCAATAATCATTTCTTTTATCCAATTTCATGACTTGTGTGTGACCATATAGGTTTAGTCATAATAAACTGCAAGCCCAATATAATTGATGCTAGCGGATCGTAAGCGATTTTCAGCTAAACATTCTGATAGCTCAAAATAATTGAATTAATTATCTTCATAATTAATCCTCCAACTATATATGGAAAATGCACATTGATGAAGGACACTATTCCAACAAAATGTTCCTTGTACTCCAACTCTTAATCCTGCTAGCAATTTTATCAATTAATAGTTGACAAATTCCAGCTTTCCATCTAGTAGGATTCAAGGGGATTCCAAAAAATATTTAGCAGGAAACTCTCCCAGGGAAATTTAAGCTGCCCAAGTAACATTTACTGCTCTACAAAATTAATTCTACTAAAAAATGCTTGAGATTTTTAGGATTAACTTGCAGACCTGAAACCTCCCTGAATCTGTCCAGATTTAAAAATATTTTTTCAACAAATTGTTCATCAGTCTTACAAAAAATTAAAAAATCATATGCAAAAAGAAAGTTATGTATGTTGACTTTCCTGCACCTTTGATGATAGCCAACAGAGTCCACCTTAAAAGGCTGCTAAACCAATCATCCTGGTTTTCCATAGCTAAGAAAAACAAGAGAGAGGATAGTTGATCACCATGCTTCACACCTTTCGTACCCACAATATCCTCAGAATGCTTACCATTCATAGATAGACTAAAAATGCATTTGACACACACTTTTTTATCCAGCTAATAAACAATTCAGGAAACTTTAGAACATATAGCGGATCAAATAAAAAGGACCATTCAACAGAGTCGAAGGCTTTTTTAATGTATACCTGTAGCAAACAACTATCATCATAGGTACTCTCAGAGTTATATTGTGAGATTAATTCCAAAGCCAGCAATAAGTTATGAGTAATGCTCCTATCTTTCACAAATGCATTCTGATTCAAATTAATTATATCAGGAAGCAAACCAGACATTCTCCTTCAAAGTAACTTAGTGATCAGTTTATAAATGGTAGAACAGCAGACGATAGGTCTAAAATCGGTAGCTCCCTGAGGTTGCTCTACTTTCAAAATTAGATATGCCGCAGACTTGTAAAGATCATCTGGCATTGATTTCCCTTCCAAAAATGAAGTCCCTGATTGCTTAACATACATGGCCTCCAATTTGATCCCAAGCTTCTTTAAAGAAATAACTGATATAACCATCAGTTCCAGGGTTGTTACTAGGGTTGATGGATTTCGAGGTTTCAAGAATCTCCTTCTCAGAAAAAGCCTAAATCAATTTAACTTGTTGCTCAATTCCCAGATTATTACCCATCTTGATTACATGTTCCTCAATCCTCCTAGTAGGCTTTACTGAATTACCAAACTGATTTGCAAATAATTCCACCAAATGTTTTTCAATGATCTCCATTTCATATACCATTACTCCATTTACACACAAACACAGAATTTGATTCCCATACTTCCATTCTTTCTGAACCAGTCTAATTTAAACTTCTGCTGCTAAAACTGGAATTCAACCAAACTGAGCTTGTTAATTTCTATTCTTGCTTACTTCTCCCTTAACCGAGCATTCACATCCCCAGGAGAATTGCATAATAATGTCACAACCTCTTCCCAACCTGATTGAGCAGTTACAACCCTCTCATTTATATTGCTAAATTCTCCTCAATTAATTTTCTTCAGTGGACCTTGCAGCTTAAACACATTCTGGTACAACCCTTTCATAGTAAATTCAGCACCCTTTCCCCAAATCTTCTTCAAAGCTTTACTGAGCTCCTCTGATTTTGTCCACATAGTAAAAAAAAAAATTTGCTTTTATTACTCACATTACTCTGAAACTGTATGTGCATTGGAAAATTATCATAAATCCCAGATTACTGAATAACACACTTAGCTTCTAAATATTTGTCTACCCAACTCTGATTAACCAAAGTTCTATCAAGTTTAATGCTGATTCTCTCATCTCCAGTTCTTCTATTGGACGAGGTGAAATGTGGAACATAGGTTCTTATCTGAACAAGGTCTAATTTCTCCACAAGATCCTTCATATACTCCAAGTCTGGCACAGTATTCACCACCTCCAATCTTGTCATTGAAATCCACAATAACATTGAAATCACCTGTTACAAGCCGAGGTAGATTTTAACAATGAATCTTCTTTAATTCTTTATGTTAGTTAATCAGTAATTATATAGCAGCGGAATATATATATATATACATACATACACACACATATATAACTTAAATTGATTTCATGACAAAAACACATTGTAATCATAGAATAATACATATATGATTGATGAACAGTAAGTTTGAATTACCAGGATAGAGAATCAACTTGGTTATCACAATCTAAGGTGAATTGACCACAAGTTGCACACATGTCTGGCCTTGAGAGGCCATCGTTGTGTCTCTCAAAGATAGTATTTATAGGCCCTAATTGAGGCTAACTACTAGAATGTAGCTAGTGGCAATTCAGGGTCGTTCACGAGGAAAAACGGGTTTTATTGAGTGTTAAAATGTAGTTAAGAAGCACACAAAAATGTTATTCTAAGTGTGTGGTAACAAAGTGGGGGGTTTTGGTTTTGGAAACACTACGCTTACTTTAAACTACTAAATTAACAAAACATTGTAAAGAAAACAATATATCTACGATCACACTAGCACGAAAGATGTAATTAAGAAGATAACGAGTGTTGGGCGCAATTGGTTTACATTTCTAGTCATCGTTTGATCATCGATTAACTATCCTATTTTTATGAATTAACCATATATTGTGGAGAACTTATAAACACCTTTTGAGTGAAGATATTTCTCGTTTCTCCTCGGTTATAGTTAGAGTGGACGATTGGCACCACACAATAATCCTTACCCTCGGGTCACCCTAGACGATCGGCGTCATAAACTTCCTCGAGAATAAAAATAAATATGGAGACCCAATACAACTAACACAATATCCTACAAGCGAGAAAAATTGGGATAGCACAAATATATCTACTAACAACGACTATGAGGACCGACCTTCTTGCTAATCGTTATTAGTGATCCACATTGATAATTAGTCAAACCCATACAAATTCATCTTAAATCTAAGAAATTTCATCAATCAATAATAACAATTAGTTGTCACACCCAATTATAACCTAACATCAACGAACGATAATCACATCGACAAAAAGTCAAAATCTTCTAGGTTTGACCAAAAAATTAAGCAAATAATTAACCCACAATCCTCAACTAGTTGATCATCCTAGTCTAAATCATGCATTAATCACACAAGAAAGCAAAAAATATACTTGATAATCAAAGTACAAAATAGGATAAATCAAATCTCACAAATTCATATTAGAAATCCTTACCTATTGTTCCCAAAAGTATATTTAGCCTAGATTAACTAAACCCATATCAAAAGAACAAAAATCCAGGGTAAACATAGGAGAAAAGATGAAGAAATAAATGATATCTAAGGTTTTTGAGAGTTAATTTTCGGATAAGATGAAGAGTGAATCCAGACATAAGCTAAAAAGTGAGCAATAAAGTGCAGCACATATCCGCCGCAATGGGCCGTAGGGCATTTCTGCGGCGGCCCGCAATGACCCTTGTTGACCATGTTGATCGCCTATCTTATTACACTTCGGGTCGCAATACGTTGTTGAACCCCGCAATGACCAATCTGCCATGCTTCTACCGAATTTCAATATTTGGCCTTCTTCTTCAAAATCTTCTCCTTCTTCAATGCTTCTTCAAAACTCAAACTCTTCCAAAACCTAACACTACAATATGATCTAATACACTTCATAAATTAAAGAATTAGGATGTAAAACATATGAATTCATCATAACCCTTTAATTGATAAAATGTTACTTTCTTTTCAATTAAGTCCCTAATATACTACAAAATTAGACTTCGAATGTGTTAAAAATGGGATATAAATTGAGCACATCAAACACCCTACACTTACACCTTTACTCGTCCTCGAGTAAAAATGATCAAGGCCTAAGGTGCTTCCTAAATCTTCTACCCCATAACATATTCGAAACCTTTCCCTTGAGAATTATTTTAACCCTAAACATGACTACCCATCCCCATATTTGTGCCTAAACGATTCTACCCAACAAAATTTCCAAACAGTATTGCATCCAAGTGAGGTGTTCATCATCCAAAAATAAGGTAAAAGAAGTTAAATCTACCTAAAAAATTTTAAAGTGGCAAAATGAGCCTTCAATTTTTTTTCATTTCTCTCAATTTCTCTCATTTTTCCTAGGAGCCCTTTCAGGTTTTCATCCTAGCTTCTCGTCTTTTTACCTCATGCATCACACTTTTCCACACAATTTAAGCCTCTCATTTTTGCAAAGGTCGCCCTTTCGGGTTTTCAATCTATCTGGACCCCTCATTTTTGCCTAAGTTGCCCGCAAGCGGGTTTTCAACTTAACGAGATTAAATTTTTTAAAAAAATTTATAAATACCTCCGAAGGAGTTATTAATTACAATGGAATAAAGAAAAATATTATAATAAGCATATGGTATTGATGAGCTTAACTAATTCCCCCACCCCACACTTAAAATCTAGCATTGTTCCCAATGCATATGAACGATCAAAGCATAAATGTGGAATAAAGGAAAATAAAAGTACTCACAACTAGAAAATCCCCAAAATCTCTACACTAGCATCAATAGTACCCTACACTATATTCATCACCAAAGAAAATCCAATAACACTATTATTCATCACAATGCAAGAATTCATCAAATAAATTTGGATAGGTGTTGCCGTAGGAACGATGAAAAGAGTGATTAAAACACCCAAATGCCAAATGTATGCAAGTGTGGTTGAATTTGACAAAAAAATCAAAAAAAAAGCCATTTCTAGGGCGCTTGAGTTTTTAAATCAAATTTGTGGAAGATGGGTAGGATTTGGGTGTTGGGGATGTGGAAGAGAGGGAGGAAAGGTAGAGAGGAGAAGGATTTGGTTGGAGGTGGAGGGCAAGGCGGCGGACTCCGGCGAGAATGGTGGTGGTGGGTGGAAGGGTCATGGTGGCCGAAAGATAGAGAAGTGGGAGAGGAGGGTAATATGAGGTATGAACCCGAGAAGTAGAGATTTTCGATTGCTGCGGGCCGTATTGCATCTCTGCGGCCCGCAATGAGCACATGGGTCCAGTATTTTCTTTTTTCTTATCTTGCTGCGGTCCACAAGACATGGCTTCGGCCTGCAGTGTCAAAACTAGCCAGTCTAAAAGTTGCCCAATTTTTCATTGTAGGCCGCATCAATATCTTGCGACCCACAAAGTTGAATCTGCCCAAATCCATAAAATCCTTCAAAAATCCTCATTTTGGTCTCCAAAATTCATCAAGAGCATGTTATTCCTACAAAATCACAAACAAAGCAAACCTAGCATAATATTGCTCTAACAACAAAATATTCAAAATAAAACAGAGTACTAAAAGTTATACTTAAATTGAAAGAAAATAACACTTGCATCGATGGAATATCCCGGATGATCAAAACCAAGTTTATTTAATGTCGTCGGAAAGACTTACTCCCTTTTTCAAGCTTTATTTAAAACATTCCTCGTGTTTTCGGAATCACCATCCGTGATTCCACCCATTCTTGTCTCCACATGTATTGGTCTCCAACATTGTCTTGCCTTAAAACTCATCTCCAAAGGCAAATGGACATGTGTGCCTCGTCCTTGGTCTGGTGGTTTTGGTAACTTTTTGGAGTGAAGAGGGTTTAGATGATATTTCTTCATCTCCTTCTTGACTCATTGCAAGTTAGTACTAGAGAAACTATTAGAAACTTTCTTAGATGCCTTACTCGTTCCCTTATCAACTTCAATCAAGTTAATCATGTGGCAATGTGCAAAATCATTGCGAGACTCATTCATACTTTCAATTATAGTGACACCATGGAAAAACTTTTTATCCTTTGGAAGCTCTTTATCCTCATAGATCTCATAACCTACTTTTTCTCCGTCAAACTCTAATGTCAATATGCCTCCATGCACGTCGATATTAGTTCTCACTATTTTCAAAAATGGCCCCCCTTAAAAGATAGGGGGCACACTCTCATCATGCAACATATCGAGAAGATAAAAATTGACAGGAAAAACTAGTTTATTCACTTTAACCAACACATATCGCTCTAATCCCTTCAGAATACCTTAGGAATAATCAGCCAGTTGTATGACCTCTCTAGTTTCATGCAAAGTCCCTAAGCTGAGAGTCTTGTATAGAGAGTAGGGAATTACGTTAATAGTGATTCCTACGTCTATTATTGATTTTTCAAAAAAATTGTCTTCTATGACACAAGGGACAGTGAACATGCTACGATCATTGCATTTAGGAGGTAGTTTCCTTTGAAAATAGAGCCGACACTTGTGCACCAATTGTAAATTTTCCAAAATCTTCAATGCTTTAGTTCTCTTAGGAGTACATAACTCTCTATGAAGTTTAGCAAACCTAGGCACTTAATAGATGTCATAAAAAGGGGAATGTTTACCTCACATTAGCATAAAACCTCAAAAAGGGATTTAATATCATCCTTGCAATTCTTATCACGCAAAGCCGGCAAAAAAGGTGGTGGTGGAAGGATTTTGTCAGTTTCTCGATTCTCATGTGGGGTAGTGATCATCTCCTCGGCCTCTTGGTCTTTCACTATAAGCTCCTATTTGACTTCCTTCCCGACCTTAACAACTCGCTCATGCTCTTTGATTTCTTTCCCAATCCTCAAGGTGATTGAGCTTACATTTTTCCTCGGGTTCAATTCTGGTTGTGAGGGAAGTTTCCCAGAATCCCTAGCCTCCAACCGGGCCACGGAAGACGCGATTTGGTATCCCCAATTTCCTTGGAAACTATAACCTTGACCACCTTGGTATCCTATTTCCTTTACTTCGTCTAGCCCTTCATCGTGAAGTTGAGGTCATGCATCAGTGGGGTGATCCAATGAAAATAACCCACAAGCTTTGAATTGATGCATCTTCCCCTTCATTATCTTCTTCTTCATGAAAGCTAAATCTTGAACTTGTTCCTTGAGCTTGGGAGTTTCCGAATTTGAATTCTCTTGCACCTTTTCCCTTTCTCTTGTACCAAATTGTCTAGTACCATTAGCCATATCTTCAAACAATTTCATGACATCTTTTGGGCTCTTGTTGGCAATTGACCCATTACAAGCGGCGTTAACCAACCTCATGTCTTCAATGGAATCCATAGAAGAAATAATATACTTCCTCCGTCCCAGAGAAAATGACACTTTTTGGTCAACTTTCTCAAACCATATTTTACCATCAATAACTTTAATTACAAATATTAATGGTACATTAAAATTTGATATTTAGAAACTACGTCGACATAGGAGTCTAACAATATGTTACATGATGATATCAGAGTCTTGTTACTAATTGAAATTTATGGTCAAACATGATCTGAGAAAGTTGACTGAAAAGTGTGTCATTTTCTCTGGGACGGAGGTGGTACAAGGTCTTCTTCTTTGTATGGGTGGTAAGAACAACTTTCTAGTAACCTCTTAAACATCTCCCAATATTCATACAAAAATTCACCCAAACATTTGAAGATATTTCTTAGATAACTTCTCCAACAACTTCTGCTTCATATCCATCCCTGAAGTTATACTTCCATGAGGGAGGTTGAATAACCCATCCTTGGCCACATCCTTCAAGGAGAAAGGAAATGCCCTTATATTATAACTATCCTCTTAAACTCTGGGTGGCTTCATATTCGTGCCCACGAGGTGGAACTCGGATAAGTGCTTGTTAGCATCCTCCTCATTCATTCCGTGGAAATTCGATAGACAGTGGGTCATTCCAAACTTAAGCTCATAAGTGACATTTTCTGGAAGTGGATGAAAGATGATACAAAGTTGTTGGTTCTCTAGGTTAGGGGTCATGAGGTCCCTTTAGGTTCTCTTATTATCCGCAATAGTTGGTGTAACTATTTCAGGTAGTGGTTGAGTACCTTGGTTAGCAAAATGTGCTAGCCTTCTTTCTCTGCGGAGTGTGCCTAAAAGACCGGGATCGTAGTGCAAGGGTTCTTGTCTATTAGTACAAGTATCGACCATAAACCAAGAACCAAAATAATACAACATTATCCCAAGTAACAATCACAAAATCAAGCAAACGCCAACAAAACACAAGTGAAAACACAAAACACACAAAAAACTACACTAAAACTTTAATAAAATTTGGGAGGATGTTGTCGTGCATCTCAAAGATAGTATTTATAGGCCTAAATCATGGATAAATACTAGATAGTATCTAGTGGTAAGTTGGGGTCGTCCACGAGAAAAATGGGGGTTTATCGAGTGTCGGATGTAATTAAAACATACGAATAAGTCACTCTACGTGTGAGCTAACAAATTTGTGGGATTTTGAGTTTATAAAACACTACAAATACTTTAAAATACTATATTACCAAACAATTAGAATGAACAATGTAAATAAGAGCACAATTGCACCTTTTACTATTGGTGTTTGGCCTTTGATAACAGTATCTTTCCTTCAAATCGTCGATGATTTTGACATGTGAAACACGTGTTACCTTTGAAATATGAATAACAAAGAAACCTTTGCATTTTCCTAAGAAATCATTTTGAATGATGCCTCTGTTGTTGTTGTTGTTGTGTTTGAATATTGCAAGTTGGAACTGTTAAAGCATGCTTGATCATCCCTATTAAAATATACTGATATGATTTCAGAACTGCAATCACATATAAAATTTGTTTGCTTGTGAATTTGTTGCATAATGTTACTGCATGTTGGATCTGGTACTTCATGCTAGATCTTCCCTTTCGAAAAAAAATTAAAATTGTTTAAAAGACTCCAACCCACTATGAACTATGTATGATTTTCCCTTCCCACAACTGTAAGTTTATTTCAAACAATTTTTTTTCTAAAACTTGGAATTAATTGGTTAGTTACAGTAGGAAGAGGTACATATAACCGAGGTTGGGATGAAACATATCATTCACACCAAAATTGAGATGTTCCTGGCCTTACGAGATTTACCACCACACCAACCCCCAAAATGTGCTCACTGCTACATTCATGGTACATATCCGAGATTATGCATCAATGAAATATTTCTTTCATGTATGGCACGTAGGTTGATTAGATATGAATAATGCTGGCCCAAACCATCTCTTCACTTGCTTGCAATTGCCTCGGTAGTGTGCCTACCCTGATATACCTAGTCTTATTCATGTACGGCATCTTATAACTGTTTGTGCCCCATACTTTCATTATTACGATCATTTCATGTTGATGTGTGATGAACACCTGGTTTAAAGTGCTTGCATCTTCCCTTGGAATGGCTGAGTTTACAGTTGCTAGTAACTACACAACATTTGATGATGTTTGTTCTTGCTGTAATGCCTGAGCGAAATGGTAAAAACATAGATCTAAAATGTTTATATCAAGTGAATTTGATGGTTGACTTACTAGGTTATTATGGAATCCATTTGAATCTGCCACTGCTATAAATTCTTAGTCATTGTTCTTTACTTGAGACTTTCTGTTGTCTTGTTGAATGTAAATATTCTTTCCCAAAATATGTTGTTGCCGCCTTACTTTGATTGTTGGGATAACTTCTTCGATGATTTTTTATCTTGTTACATTACTTGTGATCTTTGGAATTGGGACTGTTTAACTGATCCTGCTGGTATGTTTTCACTGGTTATTTATTGTCACTTGATCTTGAACAAAAGGAAAAGGGTCTATTTTCTCATTCGATTAGACCTACCCATATTTCCTTAGATTGGTCTATTTGCAGCACATGTAAACATTAATTTTAGAATGTGTAATTTTTGCTTGCATGTGCATTAAGACTCCGATTCATCCAGAGCCAACATGCATCTCACTGTTATTTGGCTTAAATAGAATAATTGTCTATATGAATGACGTGGTCCATTTCCTTGAATCTGAGATTTGCATCCAATTTAGATACACAAAAAAACCATTTGTAATACCTTCTTTGTTCTCTGAAGGCTAGTTTGATACTATTTGTGTGAAATCCTGAGCTCCCTTGCGGCAATATTCAAATCACTTTGCCTTGAGAACTTGTCATGTGTGTTGCAATTTAAGATTCATGACGCTGCGGCCTAGAGTGGTGCCCACTCCAACACCAAGAACCTCAACTCTGAACCATGCTAAAAGATAGTTCGTCAGATTTCTTCTGATGCAATTTTTGAAATTTTCAGTTACCTCTTCAATCTTTTGCGCCTACAAGACCTTCATGTAGTCATTTTCCCTCAACCTGACTTCCCAGGTTCTTGGTTTCTTTTCCTTTTTAAAAAAAAATCAAAAATCAAAAATCAAAACGTCCACCAATGATGGATGAGAGATATTTATTAGGTTCTCTGGACCTTTTAAAATACGAAATCAAAATATACAAGAATCAATGTTCATAGTGCCCTAAAATTGGTGCCCAATGATGAGTAAAAACTAGCCTTAGTGATCCATTTGGATATGTTTCTTGTGAATTGGTCTCCACCACTTGTGTTAACCAATTCCAGGCCAGATGTCCAATGGGATATAATCCAAGTAAACTACTAAATTTTTACAAGTTGTACATCATTCTCGAAATTAGATTTTTTTGGTAAAGTGATCCAGTGACTGCACTCAAATGTATGCCAAAATAATGACGGTTTCTTTCTTGATGCTAGAAATACTGATGCACTCAGTATGTGTTAGTGGTGACCTGAAGTTAGAAATCTTCTTCCACCATTTGTGTCTGTGGTGGCCTGATGGTTCCTTCTTTGTTTCTTAGAGCCTAGTTCCTCTATTTTTGAGCCAAAAAGACTGATGTTTCAGTGCTCACTAAATGATTCCCCTACCTTTGGATCTGCATGAGAAAAAGAGGAGAGAAGTAAGCAGTAGCCTGTATTTGTGTTGACCTGGAGCTAGAAAGCTTCTTCCACTATCTGAACTTAATAATCTGTACATAGAATTTAAAGCTCATGGAAAATAAGTCAATAGCCTGCAAATTTGCTGACAAAACAGCCAGCTTCTATGCAAGGAATATAGATCTTCAAACCAATCATCCAACAGTCTAAGAAAATTTTGCAAACAATCTGTCTAGAAAATATTTGTCCCAAGCTATTAGTCCAATAAACAACCTGCATTCCATGCTTAGTTAAAAACGGAATAGTCCAGAGACTATGTTTCACAGCTGTTCAATATCCAGAATTTCAGCCCCAGTGAAAGCCTAAAATTCAAGTAAAGCTCAATGATGGTGATGGATTCTCTCAAAATTCAATGTTTGGAATGTATTTCTTATCTAGGAGTATGATTCCCTTCAGTTTTTGTGGTAAATCATTCCATTCCAGGACTTGGTATACTGACAAAAATCCGTTGCTCCATTGCCCCATCTCTTGGGGGTATATCACTTTCAATATTATAGCCATTTCTGCTACATTGAGTGCCGTTGCGCCTAATCTTGCTGAATCTTTTGCGGTTTCCACTTATATTCCACTGTTGTAGGTCGTCTTCGGAACTGGGATGGGGTTTTGTTGAGATCTCGGGGTATTGGATTTTAGGACAGAGGCGGGTGTCTGAGGCGGGCAATCTCTTAGGGGAGGAGCTTCCATGGATTGCGTCGGATGTGGAAGAATCCGATGAAAAATAGTCGTTTTAGGGAAGATTTGAGTTGATATGACAATTGGATTAGATGAACAGAGGGCTTTCAGATGAGAGACGGGGGAGGGAACGATGTCAGAGAGAGAATCACCAGGTTCTTGGTTTTGTTTCCGGGTCATAAATGTATTTTTACTCATATTTAATTCATTTTTAGCTATTTATAGAGTCTAACATTTTAGTCTTTCAATTTAAATTTTTGTTTTTCTATTTTAGCATTATTTATAATTATACTAATCCATTGTTAAACAAAAAAACCTGTACAATTAACATTATTTATTACATAAATAAAGTAGATTTAACATTAACGTATTATATATTATCAATTTTAAATTTATAAAATTATGTATTACATAATTCAGCTTTATTAGTTTAATGTAGTTTGTTTTTTAAAATTTAATACCACATGTAATGGTGGAGGGTTTGGCGGATCCCAACCCATTTATTAATTTGGAAAAAAATAGTTTAATGTAGTTATCAAATATATACAATTAATTATATTTTTAATATAAAAAAATTGTAACTTTAAATTTACATGATATGTATATATAAGTAGTAATAAAAATTATTATTTAGGCAGTTCAAGTTATTTTTTTAAAAAATAATTAATGTACAAATAAAAACAATGAGCTGGAAATAATAGGGTCAGTCAAAGATGAGATGAAAGAGACTGTATAATGTGGACGTGACAGAATCATTGTGGAATGTAAAACTGTTGAAAGGAGAGAGAGAGAGAGGGTGCAAAAGTTCCAAAATGAGACTTAACCATTGAACATGTTCTTCGGCATTACGTCACGCAGGATCATCAAACTCAAATTACAGATACAGGAGGGTGATTTATAGACCACAACAAATATCTACAAAACTCACACCTAAACTCGCTAAGCTCAAAAGTTTTCCAATTCATGTATCTAACTCTTAAAATTTCAAATCCATGAATAATTCTTTGAGTTGCCAATACATAAACTCAAAACTCTTAAATTTCTCATTCATTAACTTTTGGGGATTTGAAGAGATGCCCAACAATATACCTATATTGCTGGAGAACGGCATATGAAAACCGAGTGGTATAAGTGCACTAAACAATGATCAAGGGTATACGTGCCCTTTAAAAAAAAAGGAGTACCGAGGGGCATCTATACTAATAACTAAAACAACAAGTTTTTGGTCATGTGGCACTCCCGAAGGTTGCCACATCAACTTTCCATATCAGCTTTTCTCAAAAAAAATAAAAGAAAATATTTTCATAACTAATTTGGGTATTTTTATTGTATCAGGCTATCAGCATTGAATGATGCATCCTTTTTTTACAAAAAAAAAAAACTTAAAAGGCCTACAATAATTCTTGAAATTCTCTGGAACTGCCAATCAATCTTTTCGTCTGAAGAAATCAGCCTTTAAGTCCATCTTGGAAACATTTACTTAATTGAGTAAGGGTTAATTATTCAATGTACACGGTCACATTCTGCTTAATGCCCTTTCTTACGATGGCTTTTCTTCTCCCTCCAGTGGTGAGAGTTGGGGTTTACATTTTCTTTTCCTTTGATGCAAACTTCGTTAAATTCTGGAACACAATTCCCTGGATGAAGGGGTTCTCCATTGATGACATGGTAATTCTACTGCCTTTCATTCTGAGATCTTCTAAAAGCATCTTTCGAAAGAAAAAAAACATCCAAAAGCTTTATTGTATTAGAGATAGTTAGTATTGCGCTTTCCATAAATCATCATGCATTGTATTTACACTTGATTTCAAATCGATGTCTAATGATGGTTTCGTTTGATTATCGAGCTATTATTGAGTTCCTAACCTTTTCTGCTTTGTGAAAATAGGTTGGACAGGAGCTGGTGGCTGAACTAACAAAGGCCATGAGCGGACAGGGTGTAAACGTGAATGTCACTGCTTTGGTAAGTTCTTTTATACTCCCTCCGGGTTTTTTTTATATTGACACCCTTTACTTTTTGAGATGGTTTTTTTATATTGGCACTTGCCTTTTTTGGTAAGTACTAGATTGTTTTCGTCCACGCAATTTACTTTTTACTCTCTCTATACAATCTCCTCCACTCATTTTACTTTTTTTTAAATAAAAAAAATGTGTCATTTCTTTGGTGCCAATATTAGGCAACCCGAGGGAGTATTATAGATCACAATAGATATCGTAAAACTCACCTACGCGTTTTCTAACCTTTCATTACCTGCCATGAATGTAGGTTAACTCTAGCTGGAGGTAAATATGTTCACAATGATGTTGCTATTGCAGTGATCATGCTTTTCTTTATCTTATATATTTTTTATAAAAAAATTCCGTAGATCTTCATTAACTTCAGCAGATTATCTTAATTGCAGTTCACAAAATTCCTTTTTTACGATCCTCGCCTTTGTTCACATCTCCAAGCTTTTTTCCACCAAGCAAGATAGATAAATGCTAGGCACCTTTGAATATTGATAAATCAGTAAGTTGTGGCTACTTTGATGTCCTTCCTATTTCAAGGCTCAGCTGTGCCTTACAGATTAAGGACTCATCATCTCGCACAAATGCTTCTTCGGAGATTTTTGAGTTGAGTATTCTACTGTAGGCGAAGGATCGCGCTTAGACAATGGCGTTGAATTGAAGGTGAGTGCATCAAATACTTGTTATTTTCATCGGACAACATAATAGGTTAATGTGATCTTCTCTTGAATAGGTAGAAATTTGCTGCAAGGGATCATGTTTTAGTAGGGTGTTGGATTATGAAGCAGGGAAGTGGATTCAAGCCTGGTGCACTTTTTGGATCACTAGAAACAAATAGCATAATTCTGCAACAAGTGGAAGTTTGACTATCCACCATAATACCATTCCTAAGACATCAATGTAGAGGATTTAGAAATATTGCTTGAAGCTTACTTCATGCGGTTGGAAGACACTCGGAACAAAATTCGTTCTGCAAGTAATTTGATAGTAGATTTATAACTTTCTCACACGCTCACGCTCTTTTCCACAACTTTCATTTCGAGATGGGAGCAGGTTCCCTGTGCAGTTCCGAACAGATCAGTGATGTAAGGTGCTCCTTCAGTCATGTATTGAGAAAACCGCTGCATGCCCTTTTTTCCTCTTAAGCACTGCATGCCTTTTTCCCCTCTTGAGTGTTGCATGACTTAATGAGAATATGATAAAGTGAATGCTGAGATGGATGAGCGATTACACTGAAATAGAATTAGTAATTTTGTAAGAAAGTATTAAAATTTTAACTTTTTATGGACAGTGGTAGTGTTGTATGTTAGAACCTAAATTCCAATTTAACTAAACAATCAGCTTTAAACATAAATAATAGAATTAAGTAAATGGAAAAGGAGTAGAGAATTATAACAACAGAGGCAAATGTTTGAATTTTTGTAGTGTGTGATGGTTTGATGTCGTTCCAAATCCCAAATTACAATTGCTACACTTTCTACTCCACACAACTCAACAGCAGAAATCGGTGAACCAATTCAGTGTCTTACTCTAGACTCGAAGAATACAATGAACACGAAGAACGTGAAAAACACAAAGAATGAGAGGAGGATTTTGTTTTTGTGTGTCTTAGAATGAGGCTAGAGGCAACCTTTAATAGGCAAAGGGGCACTCACGGCTCCTTCCCATTTCCAATGTGGTACAAACCCAAAAATATTACTCTATAAGTATTCAATTTTGAGCGCACATTTCTCATTCAAACGGAACCCAAATTTAACGTATGAATCTATTACAATATAGTACTTGCGGATTCAAAGCCAACACTCCCGTATTTTGGCGCAAATGGTGCCAGAGCCCACCGGAATATTACCCGGAAAAATTGGTTCCAACATTGTATCATCAATTGGTACTCATTCTTGGTCACTTTCTTTCCTCCTGAAAATATAAATGAGTTGCTGGCTCTTAACAGTTGTTGCCTAATCTCACCCTACTCCATTTCAAGGAGAAAGGGAGAGAGCAATACAATCTTATCATCATTGTTACAAAGTTATGAGTTTTTAAGATAGTCATATACTTAAATTCCTCCTTTGGTTTTCATAGGTTGCTGGTCTTGGTGAATGATGTGTCCATTTTATACGATTATTTTGGGGACTTTTTGGATTCACTTTTATATACTTTTGTACTCTAGATGTAGCATTTTTCCTTGAAATTCTCTAAGATGAGTTAAGAGCGACTTTACGCTTTTATTACTCTTCTAGGGGATTTTGTGT
>JAULKM010145810.1:0-17769 GCA_032355605.1 Rubia tinctorum | reverse complement strand
CCATTGCATGCTTAGACGCTTGGAAATATCCCTCTTCTCTGTGGACGACCCCGACTTGCCAAACTATCTACTTAGTTATATTTAGTGAGCATATTGGGCTTAAAATTAGTATCTTTGAGAGGTACGTCGACGACCTCCCAGCACCATTCTTTTTTAGATCCATTTCACGTGAAATATTTCCACCCTCCCATGGCCGAGGCATGCGGTTATCCAGGTTAATATGGTCGCTTATCACCGATGAATGTTGCAGGCGATAGAAATTTTTATCCATCACCTAGTGGTACCTCAAGCACATTTGGTCCAAGAAATGTGTTACCGCCAGGTGGTAACTACTATGGGAGTCCATGAAACTCAATTTTCATGCCACAATATCATGCATCTCCCGTCGGTAGCCCAGTGCTATAAGGATCTCCAGTTGGAGTTATGAATCCTTCAAGTAGGGATTCTTCCTTCAACTTTAACTTAAATCCCTGACTTTTGTAACCTACAGCCTTAAGGTCCGCCCCCAACAGATCCTTACTTTTGGATAAAACTTCCCTCTCTACTTATCCAGAGGGCAAAACTTCCATCACGATAGAAACTTACTTTTGGGTACAAATTCCCACTTAAGATCACGCTTTCTTTTTGTTGTTTTTTGTTTTAAATCTTTCTTGAAATAAATATGCTGCATTATGTGAGATTTCTTGTTGAGGATTTCTTGAGTTTGTTGCATGATATGAGCACATGACTAATCTGTTAGTTAACTCTTTGAATACTATCAAGAATCATTGAGAATTTTGGGGTAATAATTTAGTAATTGAATTTTCACTGTTTTCGAAAAAATTATTTTTTAAAATTATTTTTAATTCGGTCACTTGCCAATTCAGTGCTAATGATTTTTTTATATGTGCACACAATGAGACATTAAAATCCTATTTTTAGTATTTTATTTAGGGAAATGAGTTTTCATAAAGCTTGCCCAAATGATTAAATGATTCTGATACAAGCTCAAGCATGCTTATTATTGTTTTAAGTTTTCAACCTATTCTGCATGATGTGAGATTTCTTAATAAGAATATCTTGAGTTTATTACACGATATGAGCACATGAATACTTTGCTAGACAAGTCTTTCAAAATCATTGAGAAATTCCTATTCCAATTCCACCTTCTCCTCGAAATCTTAAGGTTAATTTTTTTGGGAGCCTTTTTCTGATTATATGGCAATGGACAACCCCATGAGAATCACTGCCACTAGTAAATGTATGCATTCTAAGGATTTTGATTCGCCCTTGGATCATGCATTTGCGGATCAGTTGAGATTATTACTTAGGGTGACAGGTCATGGACTTGAAAAAGATGATACAACCATGGTTTCCAATTGCAGGGGTAGTGCACCTCCCAGCATCGAAGGCTCATATGAAGCCCTTGGAAATCTCATGTATCAAACTTCTCTTGGGGGGGGGGGGGGTTTCTCTGACTTTAACTTAAATCCCTGACTTCCCCGACCTACTTCCTCAAGGCCCGCCACGACAGATCCTTACTTTTGGGTACAACTTCCCTCTCTATTCATCTGGAGTGTACACCTTCTCTCTCGATAGATCCTTGCTTTTTTTTTATTTTTTATGTTATAAACTTTTTCACGGAGTAAATATTCTACATGATGTGAGATTTCTTATTAAGCTTGTCTTTATTTTATTGCACGATATGAGCACGTGATTGCTTTGCTAGTTAATTCTTTGAAAACTATCAAGAGTGATTGAAAATTGTGGGGTGATAATTTAGTAATTGAATTTTCACTATTTTATTTAAATTAATTATTGTTAATTCAATCAAGTGCCAATTCTGTGCTAATGATTTTTTGTGTGTGGGCACACTATGAGACATTAAAATGCCATTTTCATTATTTTATATAGGGAAACAAGTTTCATGATATTCGACATTTTAGTTACTTTGGTTTGAAAGCCAAGAAAAAAACACCAAAAATACATTTCTTTTCAAACTTGTGTGATCTCAAAATGTGCAAACTTGGGATTTATGAGCTTATTTAATGCTCAGAAGAGTATCACCCACAATCTCTGGAAACACCATGCAGTTATCACTCTTTTGGGAGTAGCTTGGGTGGTAAATAACATAGTACCATACTGATGCTAGTATCTCTTTCTGATCTTCTTCATAGCACCAATGTAACCACTCATTTAGTTCTTTATGCAGGCTTTTCATTGATTCTAAGATACGTTCCTTCATCTCGAATTATGTCTTGTAATCGAGTTACATGTACACCGATTTGCAATGATGTTTTCCTATCAGTATTTCATTTTATTATTTAACTCTATAATAAGTTATCAACGATTGCATTATATTAATGGTTCCAACTAATGATGGATATTCAATTCTTTTTAGAGTAACAGTCTTTCTAAACTAGTCCCAAACTTGGAATTTGTGTTCAATGCCAGTTTTAGACTTATTAAAAGTCATAAACTATTAATAGTTCATGTATTTGGTAACACACACACATAAAAACATTTGTGTATTATATTGTATGCTATGCTTCCATATTTACACTTTTGAGTGAAGGCAATTGGTTGGAAAATTGTGTTCCTTGCAAGATTAAGTTTTTTTATAATTGTTTTAAGTTTTAAACATTTCTTGAAGTAAATATTCTGCATGATGTAAGATTTCTTAGTGAGGTTGTTTTGAGTTTGTTGCACGATATGAGCACATGACTACTTTGCTAGTTAGGTTTTTGAAAACTATCAAAAATCATTGAGAATTGTGGGGTAATAATATAGTAATTGAATTTTCGCTATTTTCTCACAATTTTATTCAACTTAAATATTGTTAATCCGATCACTTGCCAATTTTGTGCTTTTTATTTTATTTTATCACACTATCAGACATTAAAATGCCTTTTTCAATATTTAATATAAGGAAACAAATTTCATAATATTTTGCAATTAGTTAGTTTGGCAGGAAAGACAAGAAAAAAACCTAAAAAATACATTTCTGTTCAAACTTGGGTTATCTCAATATGTGCAGAACCTTGGATTTATTAGTTGATTTAATGCTCAGAAGAATATCACACACAATCCTTGGAAACCCCATGCAGTTTTCACTTTTTTTTAGAGTAGCTTGGTCGATAAATAACATTGTAAAAAACTGATGTCGGTATCTCTTTCTGATCTTCTTCATAGCAGTCTATAACCACTCCTTCACTTCTTTATGTGGACTTTTCATCGATTCTAAGATACATTCTTTCATCTTGAATTATGTCTTGTTATCGCATTGCAGGGACGCCGATTTGTAATGAAGCTTTCCTATCAGTATTTCATCTTCTTATTTGGCTCCATAAAAAGTTATCAAACATATCATTCTATTAATGGTTCAAACTAATGCGTGATATTCATTTCTTTAAAGAATAATTGCCTTTTAGAACAGGTCTCGAATGTGGAATATGTGTTGAATGAAATTTTTTAGCCTATTTAAAAGTCATAAATTATTAATAATTCATGCATTTGGTAACACACACACATTAAAACATAGATGTATTATATTGTAAGCTATGTTTCCATAGTTACACTTTTGCGTGAATGAAATTTGATGGAAAATTGTGTTCTTATTAAGATCAAGCTTGGTTATTATTGTTTTAAGTTTTAAACCTTTCTGGAAGCAAATATTCTGCATGATTTGAGGTTTCTTAGGGAGATGTCTTAAGTTCGTTGCACAATATGAGCACATGTATGCTTTGTTAGTTCAGTATTTGAAAACTATCAAAAATCATTGAGAATTGTGTGGTAATAATTTAGTTATATAATATTCTCTATTTCTTAATTATTTTTATTTAACTTAAGTATTGTTAATCCGATAACGTACCAATTATGTGCTAAATTTTTTTTGCACACTATGAGACAATAAAATGCCATTTTCAATATTTTATTTAGGGAAACGAGTTTCATGATATTCAACATGTTAGTTAGTTCTGTTTGAAAGCTAGGAAAACACATTAAAAATATATTTCTTTCAAACTTTTGTAGCTAGATATCCATCGCAGTGAAGCAACTCTGTGCATTTTGGTGCCACTTATGGACAAAGCTTTAGTGATCACAATATAGTTGTTTCAGCAAGTGAGAAAAGCCAACAAATGAGTCATTTGGATCTGTACAACAAGTTTTGCGGTCATCAACGGCATATTGTGCACCATTCTTTTTTAGATCCATTTCACGTGCAATATTTCCACCCTCCCATGGCCGAGGCGTGCGGTTATCCAGGTTAGTATGGTCGCTTATCACTGATGAATGTTGCAGGCGATATAAATTTTTATCCATCACCTAGTGGTACCTCAAGCACATTTGGTCCAAGAAATGTGTTACCGCTTGGCAGTAACTACTGTGGGAGTCCATGAAACTCAATTTTCATGCCACAATATCGTGCATCTCCCGTCGGTAGCCCAGTGCTATTAGGATCTCCAGTTGGAGTTGTGAATCCTTCAAGTAGGGATTCTTCCTTCAACTTTAACTTAAATCCCCGACTTTTGCAACCTACAGCCTTAAGGTCCGCCTCCAACAAATCCTTACTTTTGGGTAAAACTTCCCTCTCTACTTATCCAGAGGGCAAAATTTCCCTCACGACAGAAACTTACTTTTGGGTACAAATTCCCACTTAAGATCACACTTTGTTTTTATTGTTTTTTGTTTTAAATCTTTCTTGAAGTAAATATGCTGCATTATGTGAGATTTTTGTTGAGGCATTCTTGAGTTTGTTGCACGATATGAGCACATGACTACTTTATTATTTAACTCTTTGAATACTATCAAGAATCATTGAGAATTGTAGGTTAATAATTTAGTGATTGAATTTTCACTGTTTCCGACCAATTTTATTCTTCTTAATTATTTTTAATTCGATCACTTTCCAATTCCGTGCTAACTATTTTTTTTATATGTGCACACTATGAGACATTAGAATCCCATTTTCAATATTTAATTTTGGGAAACGAGTTTTCATAAAGCCTGCTCGAATGATTAAATGATTCTGATACAAGTTTAAGCATGCTTATTATTGTTTTAAGTTTTCAACCTACTCTGCATGATGAGATTTCTTAGTGAGGATGTCTTGAGTTTGTTGCACGATATGGGCACATGAATACTTTGCTAGATAAGTCATTATATATATTTCGGAAATTCCTATTCCAATTCCACCTTCTCCTCGAAATCTTAAGGTTAATTTTTTTGGGAGCCTTTTTTGGATTGTATGGCAATGGAGAGCACCGTGAGCATCACTGCCACTAGTAAATGTACACCTTCTGAGGATTTTGATTTGCCCTTGGATCATGCATTTGTGGATTAGTTGGGATTATTGCTTAGGGTAACGGGCCATAGACTTGAAAGAGATGATACAACCATGGTTTCCAATTGAAAAGGTAGCGCACCTCCCATCATGGAAGGCACATATGCAGCCTTTGGCAATCTCATGTATCAAAAATCTCTTGGGGGAATTATTTCTCCGACTTTAATTTAAATCCCTTACTTCCCCAACTTACTTCCTCAAGGCCCGCCCCCACAAATCCTTACTTTTGGGTACAACTTCCCTGTCTATTCATCCGGAGTGTACAACTTTCCTCTCGACAGATCCTTACTTTTTATTGTTTTATCTTATAAACTTTTTCATGGAGTAATTATTCTACATGTTGTGAGATTTCTTATTGAGTCTGTCTTGAGTTTATTGCACGATATGCGCATGTGATTTCTTTGCTAGTTAAGTATTTGAAAACTATCAAGAGTTATTGAGAATTGTGGGGTAATAATAGTAATTGAATTTTCACTATTTTATTCAAATTAATTATTATTAATTCGATCACGTGCCAATTCTGTGCTAATGGTTTTTTTGTCGGCACACTATGGAACATTCAAATGCCAGTTTCAATATTTTATATAGGGAAACGAGTTTCATGATATTCGACATTTTAGTTACTTTGGTTTGAAAGCGGAGAAAAAAACACCAAAAATACATTTGTTTTAGAACTTATATGATCTGAAAATATGCAAACCTGGGATTTATGAGTTTATTTAATGCTCAGAAGAGTATCACCCACAATCCCTGGAAACACCATGCAATTATCACTCTTTTTAGAGTAGCTTGGGTAGTAAATAACATAGTACCACACTGATGCTAGTCTCTCATTCTAATATTCTTCATAGCAGCAATGTAACCACTCATTTAGTTCTTTATGCAGGCTTTTCATTGATTCTAATATACGTTCCTTCATCTCGAGTTATGTCTTGTTATCAAGTTACAGGTATGCCGATTTGCAATGATGCTTTCCTATAAGTATTTCTTTTTAGTATTTGACTCTGTAATAAGTTATCAACGATTGCATTATATTAATGGTTCCAACTATTGCTAAATATTCATTTCTTTTTAGAGTAACTGTCTTTCTAAACAAGTACCAAACTTGGAATATGTGTTCAATGCAAGTTTTAAGCCTAATTAAAAGTCATAAACTATTAATAGTTCGTGCATTTGGTAACACACACATAAATATTGTTGTATTATATTGTATGTTATGTTTCCATATTTACACTTTTGCGTGAAGGCAATTGGTTGGAAAATGGTGTTCCTCGTAAGATCAAGCTTGTTTATTATTGTTTTAAGTTTTAAACCTTTCTTCAAGTAATTATTCGGCATGTTTAAAGATTTCTTAGTGAGGCTGTCTTGAGTTTGTTGCACTATATGAGCACATGACTACTTTGCTAGTTAAGTCTTTGAAAACTATCAAAAATCATTGAGAATTAATGGGTAATAGTATAGTAATTGAATTTTCACTGTTTCTAGACAATTTTATTCAACTTAATTATGCTTAATCCGACCACGTGCCAATTCTATGCTATTGATTTTTTTTCTTTGATCATACTATCAACATTAAAAATGCTATTTTCAATATATTTTATGAAGAAACGAGTTTCATGATATTCTGCAATTTAGTTTGTTTTTCTTAAAGGCCAAGAAAAAAACAGCAAAAATACATTTCTTTTCAAACTTGTGTGATTCAATATGTCCAAAACAGATGATTTATGAGTTCATTTAAAGCTCAGAAGAGTATTACCCACAACCCTTTGAAACCCCATGCAGTTTTCAATTGTTATAGAGTAGCTTGGGTGCTAAATAACATAGTACCATATTGATGTCGATCTCTCTTTCTGATCATCTGCATAGCAGCTATGTATCCACTCCTTCACTTCTTTATGCATGCTTTTAATCGATTCTAAGATATGTTCCTTCATCTTGAAGTATGTCTTGTTATCAAGTTGCAGGTACATGGATTTGTAATGAAGCTTTCCTATCTGTATTTTATCTTCTTATTTGGCTTCATGGTAAGCTATCAACGATACCATTCTATTAACAGTTCCAATTAATGCTGGATATTACTCCTTTTAAGAATAGTTGCCTTTCTAAACAAGTCTCAAACTTGAAATGTATGTTGAATGAAAATGTTGAGCCTAATTAAAATTCATAAATTATTAATAATTCATGCATTTGGTAACACACAGAGACCCAAAAGAAGTGTTGTATTATAATGTATGCTATGTTTCCACAATAACAATTCTGCGAGAAGGCAAATGGATCGAAAATTGTTTTCCTCTTAAGATCAAGCCTGTATATTATTGTTTTAAGTTTTAAAAATTGTAGTAAAAATTCTAATATTGTGAGATTTCTTAGTGAGGTTGTCTTGAGTTTGTTGTACGACATGAGCACATGACTACTTTGCTAGTTAGGTCTGTGAAAACTATCAAAAATCATTGAGAATTGTGGGGTAATAATATAGTAATTAAATTATCACTGTTTTCTAACAATTTTATTCAATTTCATTATTGTTAATATGATCAAGTGCCAATTCTGTGCTTTTAATTTTTTTATCACACTATCAGACATTAAAATGCCTTTTTCAATATTTTATATAAGGAAACGAGTTTCATAATATTCTGCAATTAGTTAGTTTGGCTGGAAAGCCAAAACAGAAACCTCAAAAATACATTTCTTTTCAAACTTGTGTGATCTCAATATGTGCAAAACCTAGGATTTATTTGTTTAATTAATGCTCAGAAGAATATCACACACAATCCTTGGTCGATAAATAACATAGTATGAAACTGACGTCGGTCTCTCTTTCAGATCTTCTTCATAGAAGCCTATAATCACTCATTCACTTCTTTATGCGGACTTTTCATCGATTCTAAGATATATTCCTTCATCTTAAATTATATCTTGTTATCGCATTGCATGTACGCCAATTTTTAATGAAGCTTTGCTATTACTATTTCATCTTCTTATTTGGATCCATAAAAATCTATCAAACATACCATTCTATTAACGGTTCAAACTAATGCGTGATATTCATTTATTTCAAGAATAGCTTCCTTTCAGAACAGGTCCCAAACTGTGAATATATACTGAGTGCAAATTTTTAACCTAATTAATAGTCATAAATTATTAATATTTCATGCATTTGGTAACTCACACACACATAAAACATTGATGTATTATATAGTAAGATATGTTCCCATAGTTACACTTTTGCGTGAATGCAATTTGATGGAAATTGTATTACTCTTAATATCATGCTTGCTTATTTTTGTTTTGAGTTTTAAACCTTTCTGGAAGTAAATATTCTGCATGATCTGAGATTTCTTAGTGAGATTGTCTTGAGTTTGTTGCACAATATGAGCACGTGTCTGCTTTGTTAGTTGAGCATTTGAAACTATCAAGAATCATTGAGAATTGTGTGGTAATAATTTAGTTGTATAATATTCACTATTTCTTGAATATTTTATTTAAGTTAAGTATTGTTAATCCGATAACGTGCCAATTCTGTGCTAATTGTTCTTTTTGTGTGTGCACACTATGAGACAATAAAATTCCATTTTTAATATTTTATATAGGGAAACGAGTTTCATGATATTCGACATGTAAGTTCGTTCTGCTTGAAAGCCTGGAGAAAAAAAATAAAAATATATTTCTTTCAAACTTTTGTGGCTAGATATCCATCGTAGTGAAGCATCTTTGTGCATTTTGATGCCACCCACTTATGGACAAATATTTAGCGATCACAATGCAGTTGTTTCAACAAGTGAAAACAGCCAACAAATGATTCATTTGGAACTCCATAACAAGTTTAACGGTCATCAACGGCTTATGGTGCACCACTCTTTTTCAGATCCATTTCATGTGCAGTATTTCCACCCTCTCATGGATGAGGCTCATGGTTATCCAGGACAGTATGGTCGCTTATCACCGATGAATGTTGCAGGTGATAGATATTTCCATCCATCACCTAGTGGTACCTCAAGCACATTTGGTCCAAGATATGTGTTACCGCCTGGCAGTAACTACTATGGGAGTCCATAAAGCTTAAGTTTCATTCAACAATATCCTGCATCTCCCGTCGGTAGCCCAGTGCCACCAGGATCTCCTGTTGGAGTTTTGAATCCTTCAAGTAAGGATTCTTCCTCTAACTTTAACTTAAATCCCCAACTTTTTCAACCTACAGCCTCAAGGCCCTTCCCCCAACAAATCTTGGCTTTTTGGGTTAAACTTCTTTCTCTACTCATACGGAGGGCAAAACATCCCTCTCGATAGAAACTTACTTTTGGGTACAACTTCCCACTTAAGATTACACTTGCTTTTTATTATTTTATGTTTTAAATCTTTCTTGAAGTAAATATTCTACATTATGTAGGATTTCTTGTTGAGGTTGTCTTGAGTTTGTTGCACAATATGAGCACTTGACTACTTTGTTATTTAAATCTTTGAATACTATCAAGAATCATTGAGAATTGTGGGGTAATAATTTAGTGATTGAATTTTCGCTGTTTCCGAACAATTTTATTAACTTTAATTATTGTTAATTCGATCATGTGCCAATTCCGTGCTAATGATTATTTTTTTGTGCACACTATGAGACATTAAAATACCATTATGAATATTTTATTTAGGGAAACGAGTTTTCATAAAGCTTGCTCAAATTATTAAATGATTCTGATACAAGTTCAATCATTCTTATTATTGTTTTAAATTTTCAACCTATTCTGCATGATGTGAGATTTCTTAGTGAGGATGTCGTGAGTTTGTTGCACGATATGGGAACATGAATACTTTGCTACATAAGTCTTTCAAAATCATTGAGAAATTCTGATTCCAAGTCAACCTTCTCCTCAAAATCTTAAGGTTAATTTTAGGGGGGGGGGGGCTTTTTTCATATTGTATGACAATATAGAGCCTCATGAGAATCACTGCCACTTGTAAATGTGCATCTTATGAGGATTATAAACCGCCCTTGGATCATGCTTTTGTGGATCGGTTGGGATTATCACTTAGGGTGACAGGCAATGGACTTGAAAGATGATACAACCATGGTTTCCAATTGCAGCGGTAGCGCACCTCCTAGTATGGAAGGCTCATATGCAGCCTTTGGCAATATCATGTATCAAACATATCTTGGAGGGATTCTTTCTCTGACTTTAACTTAAATCCTCGACTTTCTCGACCTACTTCCTCATGGCCCACCCCGATAGATCCTTACTTTTGGGTACAACTTCCCTGTCAACTCAACCGGAGTGTACAACTTCCCTCTCGATAGATCCTTAATTTTTATTGTTTTATGTTATAATTTTTTTCATGAAGTAAATATTCTGCATGATGTGAGATTTCTTATTGAGCCTGTCTTGAGTTTATTGCACGATATGAGCACATGACTGCTTTGCTAGTTAAGTCGTTGATAACTATCAAGAGTGATTGATAATTGTGGGGCAATAATTTATTAATTGAATTTTGACTATTTTATTCAAATTAATTATTGTTAATTCGATCACGTGCCAATTTTGTGCTAATGGTTTTTTTTGTGGGCACACTATGAGACATTAAAATGCCATTTTCAATATTTTATATAGGGAAACAAGTTTCATGATATTTGACATTTTAGTAACTTTGGTTTGAAAACCAAGAAAAAATATTAAAAATACATTTCTTTTCAAATTGTATGATCTCAAAATGTGAAAACCTGGGATTTATGAGTTTATTTAATGATCAAAAGAGTATCGCCCACAATCCCTGGAAACACCATGTAGTTATCACTCTTTTGAGAGTAGCTTGGGTAGTAAATAACATAGTACCATACTGATGCTAGTATCTCTTTATGATCTTATTCATAGAACCTATGTAACCACTCATTTAGTTCTTTATGCAGGCTTTTCATTGATTCTAAGATACGTTCCTTCATTTCGAATTATGTCTTGTTGTTGAGTTGTAGGTACACCGATTTGTATTGAAGCTTCCCTATCAGTATTTCATTTTCTTATTTGACTCTGTAATAAGATATCAATGATTTCATTATATTAATTGTTCCAACTAATGCTAGATATTCAATTTTTTTAGTGTAACTGCCTTTCTAAACATGTCCCAAACTTGGAATATGTGTTCAATGCAAATTTTGAGCCTAATTAAAAGTCATAAACTATTAATAGTTCATGCATTTGGTACCACACACCCACACATAAAACATTGTTGTATTATAGTGTATGCTATGTTTTTAGAGTGACTGCTTTGCTAGTTAAGTGTTTGAAAACTATTAAGTGATTTAGAATTTTGGGTAGTAATTTTGTAATTGAATTTTTACTGTTTCCTGACTATTTTATTCAAATTAATTATCGTTAATTCAATCCGGTGTCAATTCTATGCTAATGGTTTTTTTATGGGCACACTATGAGATATTAAAATGCCATTTTCAATATTTTATATAGGGAAACGAGTTTCATGATATTCAATATTTTATTTACTTTGTCTTGAAAGCCAAGAAAAAAACATCAAAATTACATTTCTTTTCAAATTTGTGTGATCTCAATATTTGCAAAATCTAGGATTCATTAGTTAATTTAATGCTTAGAATAATATCACACACAATCCTTGGAAATCCCATGCAGTTTTCACTTTTTTAGAGTAGATTGGTCGATAAATAACATAGTACCAAACTGATGTCGGTCTCTCTTTCTTATCTTCTTCATAGTTGCCTATAACCACTCATTCACTTCTTTATACGTGCTTTTCATCGATTCTAAGATACATTCCTTCATCTTGAATTATATCTTGTTATCGCATTGCAGGTACGCTGATTTGTAATGAAGCTTTCCTATCAGTAATTCATCTTCTTATTTGGCTCCATTAAAAGCTAACAAAGATACCTTTCTATTAACGGTTCAAACTAATACGTGATATTCATTTCTTTCAAGAATAAATTCCTTTCAGAACAGGTCCCGAACTTGGAATATTTGTTGAATGCAAATTTTTAGCCTAATTAAGAGTTATAAATTATTAATAGTTCATTCATTTGGTAACACACACATAAAAACATTGATGTATTATATTGTAAGCTATATTGTAAGCTATCTTGAGTTTAATTAATACACAATATGACCACATGACTTCTTTGCTAGTTAAGTCTTTGACAATTATCAAGAATCATTGAGAATTGTGTGGTAATAATTTAGTTATATAATATTCACTATTTCTTGAATATTTTATTCAACTAAAGTATTGGTGATCCGATCGCGTGCCAATTCTGTGTGAATGGTTTTTTGTGTGTGTGCACACTATGATACATTAAAATACCATTTTAAATATTTTATAGGAAACTAGTTTCATGATACTTGATATTTTAGTTAGTTATCTTGAAAGCCAAGAAAAAAAATCAAAAATACATTTCTTTCAATCTTGTGTGATCTCAAAATGTGCAAAACCCGGGGTTTACGTGTTAATACAGTGCTCAAAATAGTATCACCCACAATCTATGGAAACCCCATTCAGTTTTCACTTTTTTGAATGTGGCTTGGGTGGTAAATAAAATATTACCATACTAGTGTCATTCTCCCTTTCTCATCTTCTGAATAAAAAGTATGTAAAAACTCTTTCGCTTCATTATGCAGGCTTTTCATTGATTGTAAGACACGTTCCTTCATCTTGAAGTATATATTATTATCGCATTGCCGGTACGACGATTTGTAATGAAGATTTCCTATTGGTATTTCATCTTCTTATTTGGCTCCATAATAAGCTATCAACGATACTATTCCAATTAATGCTAGATATTTATTATATTTTGGAATAATTTCCTTTCTAAAAAAGTGCCAAGCATAGAATATTTGTTGAATTCAAATTTTGAGCCTTGTTAAAAATGAAACTATTAATTTTTCATGCATTAGGTCATTCACACAGACACACAGAAAAACATTATTCTTTTATTGTATGCCATGTTTCCATAATAACATTTTTGTGGGAAAGTAATTGGCTGGAAAATTGTGTTCTTATTAATATCAAGCTTGCTTATTATTGTTCAAAGTTTTAAACCTTTGTTAAAGTAAATATTCAGCATGATTTAAGATGTCTTAGTGAAGCTGTCTTGAGTTTGTTGCAATATATGAGCACATGAATACTTTGCCAGTTAAGTCTTTCAAAACTATCAAGAATCATTGGGAAATTTAAATTCCAATTCCACCTTCTTTTCACAATACCAGGGTTAATTTTTTAGGGAGTCGTCCGATTGTATGGCAATGGAGAGCCCCGACTGAATCACAGCCACTGGTAAATGGGCGTCTTATAAGGATTTCACACCGCCCTTGGATCATGCGTTTGCATATCAGTTGGGATTATTACTGAGGTTGAGGAAAGAGATGATGAAGCCATGGTTTCCAATCACAGTGGTAGCGCACCTCCCAGCATGGAATGCTCAGAAGCATCTTTTGATGATCTCATGTATCGAACATCTAACTGAGGGGATTCTTCCTCCGACTTTAACTTAAATCCTTGACTTCCCTGACCTACTACCTCTAGGCCCTCCCCTGACAGATCCTTACTTTCTGGTACAGCTTCCCTCTCTACTCATCCAGAGTGTACAACTTCACTCTCGACGGATCCATACTTTTTTGTACAAATTTCCTTTTAAGATCAAGCATGTTTTTACTGTTTTATGTTATAAACCTTACATGAAGTAAATATTCTGCATGATTTGAGATTTCTTATTGAGGCTGTCTTGAGTTTGTTGCACAATATGAGCGCACAATTACTTTGCTAATTAAGTCTTTGCAAACTATCAAGAATCATTGAGAATTGTGGGGGTAATAATTTAGTTATTGAATTTACACTGTTTCCTGATTATTTTATTCAACTTAATTATTGTTCATTTGATCACGTGCCAATTTTGTGCTAATGGTTTTTTGTGAACATTATGACACATAGGGAAACGAGTTTCATGATATTCGACATTTTAGTTATTTTGGCTAGAAAACCAATAAAATATCAAAAATACATTTCTTTTCAAACATGTGTGATCTCAAAATGTGCAAAACTTGGGATTTATGAGTTTATTTAATGCTCAAAAGATTGAACTGATATAAGATCAAGCTTTTTTATTATTGTTTTGAGTTTTAAACCTTTGTTCAAGTAAATATTCTACATGATGTAAGATTTCTTAATGAAGTTGTCTTGAGTTTGTTGAACGATATGAGCACATGAATAATTTTCTAGTTAAGTCTTTCAAAACAATCAAAAATCATTGAGAAATTCTAATTCCAGTTCCACCTTGTCCTCTCAATCCTATGGTTAATTTTCTGGGGATTGTTTCTTTGGATTGTATGGCAATGGAGAGCCCTGAGAGAATCACCGCCATTGGTAAATGGGCGTCTTCTAAGGATTTGAGACTGCCCTTGGATCATGTGATTGTGGATAAGTTGGGATTAATACTTAAGGTGAGGGGCCATGGACTTGAAGTAGATGATACAACCATGATTTCCAATCGCAGTGGTAGTACACCTCCCAGCATGGAAAGCTTATATGTAGCCTTTGGAAATTTATGTATCAAACCTCTACCTGGGGGGATTCTTCCTCACCCCTTAACTTAAATCCCTGACTTCCTCGACCTACTGCCTTAAGGCCCTTCCTGGCAGATCCTTACTTTTGGGTACAACACATCTCTCTACTTATCCAGAGGGTACAATTTCCCTCTCGACAATTCCTTACTTTTGGGTACAAAATCCCTCTTAAGATCAAGTTTGCTTATTATTGTTTTAAGTTTTAAACCTTTCATGAAGTAAATATTCTGCACGATGTGAGATTTCTTAGTGAGCCTGTATTTAGTTTGTTGCACAATATGAGCACATGATTGTTTTGCTAGTTAAATCTTTGAAAACTATCAAGAATCAATGAGAATTGTGTGGTAATAATTAGTAATTGAATATTAACTATTTCCTAAATATTTTATTCAACTTAAGTATTTTTAATCCTATCACGTGCCAATTTTGTGCTAATGATTTTTTGTGTATGTGCACTTTGAAATATTAAAATGGTATTTCAATATTTTATATAGGGAAGCGAGTTTCATGATATTCAACATTTTAGTTAGTTTGGCTTGAATGCCAAGAAAAAAACATCAAAAATATGTCTTTCAATCTTGTGTGATGTCAAAATGTTCAAAACCTTGTATTTATGAGTATATATAGTGCTCGGAATAGTATCACCCATATTCCACGGAAACCCATGAAATTTTCACTTTTTTGAGAGTGGATTGGGAGGTAAATAAAATAGTACCATACTGATGCTAGTCTCTCTTTTTCTTCTTCTGCATAGCAGGTATGTAATCACTCATTCATTTCTTTATGCAGGCTTTTCAGTTATTCTAAGAAACGTTCCTTCATCTCGAAGCATGTATTGTTATCGCGTTGCAGGCACGATGGTTTGAAAGGAAGATTTCCTACCTGTATTTCATCTTCTTATTTGGCTCCATAATAAGGTATCAAAGACACCATTCTATTAAGGGTTCCAACTAACGCTAGATATTCATTGTTTTTAGAATAACAGCCTTTCCTAACAGTTGTCAAACTTGGAATATGTGTTGATGCAAATTTTGAGCCTAATTAAAATTCATAAATTATTAATATTTCGTTCAATAGGTCACACAGACACGCAAAAACATTGTTCTATTATTGTATGCCATGTTTCCATAATTACGCTTTTGCGAGAAGGCAACTGGATGGAAAATTGTGCTCCTCGTAAAATCAAGCTTTCTTATTATTGTTTTAAGTTTTAAACCTTTGTTGAAGAATATTCTGCATGATGTGATATTTCTTAGTGAAGTTGTCTTGAGTTTTTTGCAAGATACGAGCACATGAATACTTTGCTAGTTAAGTCTTTCAAAACTATCAATGATCATTGAGAAATTCCAATTCCAATTCAAACTCCTCACAATCCTAGGGTTAATTTTCTGGGAGCCTTTCTTCGGATTGTATGGCAATGGAGAGCCCCATGAGAATCACTTCCACTAGTAAATGGGGGTCTTCTAAGTGTTTCAGAACGCTCTTGGATCATGCGATAGCGGATAAGTAGGGATTATTACTTAGGATGAGGGGCCATGAACTTGAAGGAGATGATATAGACATGATTTCCAATCATAGTAGTAGTGCACCTCCCAGCATGGAAGGCTCATATATAGCCTTTGGAAATCTCAGGTATCAAACCTCTACCTGGGGGATATTCTTCCTCCAACTTTAACTTAAATCCCCGACTTCCCTGACATATTACCTTAATGCCCGTCTTCGACAGATAATTTGTTTTGGATGCAACCTCCATCTCTACTCATCCAGAGAGTACAATTTCCCTCTTAAAAGATCCTTACTTTCGGTTACAACTTCCGTCTTAAGATCACGCTTGCTCTTTATTTTTTTATGTTTTAAACCTTTCTTGAAGTAAATATTCTGCATAATGTGAGAATTCTTATTCAGTCTGTCTTGAGTTTGTTGCACGATATGAGGACATGACTACTTTTCTAGTTAAGTCTTTGAAAACTATCAAGAATCATTGAGAAAATCCAATTCCAATTCCACTTTCTCCTCATAATCCTAGGGTTAATTTTCTGGGGAGCCTTTCTTCATATTGTATTGAAACGGAGAGCCCCGTGAGAATAACTTCCATTGGTAAATGGGCGTCTTCTAAGGATTTTAGACTGCCCTTGGATCATGCAGTTACGAATAAGTTGGGATTTTTAGGGAGGGTGGGGGATCATAACCTCAAAGGAAATGATAAAGCCATGGTTTCCAATCACAGTGGTAGCACACCTCCCAGCATGGAAGGCTCATATGTTGCCTTTGGCAATCTCATGTATCAAAACATCTTCCCGGGTGGATTCTTTCTTTATATTTAACTTAAATCCCTGACTTCCCTGACCTATTGCCTCAAGGCATGCCCCTGACAGATCTTACTTTTGGGTACATCTTCCATTTACTCATCTGAAAGGCACAACTTCCCTCTCGACAGAGAGTCCTTTATTTTTGGGGGGTGATTTGCCCCCCAATTGGATGCTGAATGGGGCGAAGATGGGAGGCGGATGCAAAGAGGGGAGTGCGCATTATGGTAATGCGCACTCGGGAGGGGTTTTTTTTTTGAAAATTGTGGAGGGTGCATTATGGTAATGCGCACTCCGATATTGCTTATTTTTTTCTAGAAAATTGTGGATTGCGCATTATGGTAATGCGCACTCCGATATTGCTTTTTTTCCTCGAAAATTGTAATATTATTTTTTCATAAATGTTATTAATGCTTTTGTCCAAAAACAACTCATCCACTCTACGTATAATCTACATGTGGCGCGTGTAAACGCTCGTGTGGCTACACAAGCGCGTGTAATCCACGTGTGTCGCGTGTAATCCATGTGTAATGCGTGTAATCCACATGTAATAATATTATAATATTTTTATACA
>JAULKM010145801.1:0-17773 GCA_032355605.1 Rubia tinctorum | reverse complement strand
GTAGCATGTACTTTCCAAATATTAAAATTTTACATGATATTAACATACGTAGCAAAAGTTATTAGTGGTCAAACATGCCTTGAGAAAAAAAGCAAAAAAAGTGTGCCAAACTCTTTTGAACGGAGGGAGTAATATATATATATATATATATATATATATATATATATATATGTAAGATTATATATGTAAGATTATTAGTACGTGACATAGTTTTTAGCTTCATCATAACATTTTTTCCAATTTTTTTACATTCAAAAATATATACATTAGTAGTTAAAATTGATGCAGTTGATTCTAAAAGTCAAATTAGGAATATCACTGCGAGGCGGAGGAGTATCAATTACGTTGATTACATTTAATAAAATTCAACATAAAGTTTAAAGCTCATTTGAAACTTTATGATTAAATGATGGATAAATAACAAATTCAGGGACTGATTTGTAAATTTGATCCCTAGTGAAAACAAAATAGAGAAAATGGCAGGGTTCATTTAATAAATTATCAATTCCGATAACGTCGGTCCTTCATCAAGAACTCTTGAAATTTGGCTAGCATAGGCGATAACCTTCAATACCGAGGTAGTGTCCCACGTTAATGGTTGACAAACTCAAACGCAATATTGACAGCTCGATCAAACTCTAAGGAAGCATAAATTAAAACTCATAATTATTGTGATAAGCACAAATTAGTATCACATATGGATTTACATATCAGTATTTCCTTTTCCACAACCAACAGTGAATATCTTCGAATTACTGATCTCCATCAGATTTTTTTTTTGGTATCTACCTAAAATACAAAAATTTTGAAAGATCAATTAAGTTAAAATTTTGATGGGGAGGGAAGTTGGGAAATGAGTTTTAAGAAGAGATCAACCTCTATGTTTGTACCAATTATTGTAAACTGTGACACGGATGAAACCTCTCAATAGTCGATAATTTATTCTTAAAACTCAAACATTTCAAAAAGAAAGGAAAAAGCTGCTAATAATAACAACGTTTAACGGCGTAGTTTAACGGCAATGTTGTCGATGGCATTGCCCAGAGCCTGTACTCGAGAACTGGCGTGCTTAACATCGTCAGGTTCCGGCACTGAAAGCTCACCAAAACCTTGATCACAGGTATCCGCATCAGTCACAACAGAAGCTGCACGAACCCCGAGACCATCATAATCCCGCCTCTCCAATAAGGAAACAAGACTGGCAACCGTTGCAACTGCATCGTCGTAGTTCTCCTGGCAAGTGTCGTACACCATTTTAGCCTTCCGATCAGTCGCCTTTCCCCCGAGGGACTTCACCAGAGAAGCGGCCGAGTTTGCTTGCGATCTCTCTAAATCGATCCCGACTCGCGCAAGGGTCGTCAGGTCTGCACCCGAGGAACGAGGGTCTGATCGGAAGGATGTTTTGCAAAAGTCGGGGTCTCCTGTGCCGGAACAAACGTCGTCGACCAGGTCTGCTTTTGACGATGGGAAAGCTGAGAAAGAAACAATGAAAACAACGAGCATAAAACCATGGAATGACATTTTTGTTTTTGAGGTTTTAATTGGACTAAAGACTCGGGGTTAACGGATATATAAAGTGATCGAGTAAGTATGCAGATTTTGTTTAATCTCATTGATTTGCTCATTAATTTAGGTTTTGCATAGTTTGATTGACAGTATTTTTATGGATTCGGTTAATATCATCCCAACAATCAAATAATATAAATTGTTTGCTTCGTGCTGTCAAACGAGGATATTGAAGTCATTTTCACTAAACTAAACTCAAGTTCTCTAAAAATAACATACTAACATTATAAGAGTGGGTCTCTTGACCGGCGACCTGTCCATCACTTATTTTTACCTTATACACTGCATTTGTTACATTACAACTACTAATTAAATTTAAAATTTTCAAAAATATTTTTTGTATTGTATATTTTTTATATTTTCACATTCAAATACATATTATTATTTTTTTAACTTTTAAAATCAATATTTGAATTTTATAAAAATTATAACATTTAAAGTAAAAGCCATTGTGGACTGTCCATAAACTTATGGATGGCCGTCTTTCCGGAGACTTTCTCATATTATAATGTGTTGCTGATTTTAATCACAAACACCATATAATAGAAATTGTTTGCTTGGTGCTGTCAGCCGGGGATATTGAAGTCAGTGTGACCAATCTAAACACAAATTGTCTAAAAATAACATACTAATATCCCTATTATAATATGTTGCTGATTTTGATTTTTTACTATACATAATCAATGATAACTTATTAAAATATATAACTTCTAAAAATATATTTAAAATCATAAATATCTCATACTACTAAGTGTATATATTATATATCACTAAAGAAAATCTAAATAAACACGTAATGTGAAATAACAAAATGTTCGGATATTTTTTTCAATGATAGCGTACCATAAATATTTATACATATCATGTACTTATATATGACAAATTCTTATTTTTGACCGGCTAACTATTAAATTGAGATATTTTATAATTAGTGAGACTAATTAGGTAATTAGATATTTACTTTTATTTATTTCAATGAAATACACATAATTATGATAACATTTTAAAATGAATCTCAACATATAAATAATTATTTTTAAAAAAATTGAATGAAATATTTTAAAAATAATCAGTTTTTATTGTATTCGATATTTAATGATTTTTAACTAAATTATTTGTTTCACTTCATAGCTCATAAATTTTTTCTTTGATTACTAAAATTTAAAATTTAAAACAAATTTTGTTTTCAATTTAATTAATAATATCATGCAAAACATCCTAGTTTTAAATGTACGTCCTATCCAAAGTGCGCTGGTAGTCCGTTAGTTATTAATAATTAACTTCTCCATTAGGAAGATATTTTTTTTTATTCGGAAAAAAAGGAACCGAATTTTTTGTTTATCACCACTGTCTATGCGAAATTTTTCGATCGAATTAAATATACTCCATCGGTCCCATTAATTCTTACCTAATTTTACTTTTCAAAGTTAAAGTATTAGTTTAAATTGTTAATATCATTATTTACATGTGCAAATAAGTTTTAAAAAATAATATTTCAAAAATATGTTACAATGATTTCAACAACATATAGCATTATATATAATCACACATATATAATAATACAATTTAATGATTGAATTTGTCTCACTTTAACTTTTAAAAATCAAACTAACCAAGAATTAATTAGACGGAGAGTACATTACTTTTGAGTATATTAATCTTTTGATATTCTTTTGGAAAAAGTTGATGTCGAGGTCAAAATGATAGACCGTTAAGCAGGGTTCGCAGTAATATTTTTTTGGGGGGATTGAAGTAAATTAAAAGAAAAAAAAAAGCTCCTCATATGATATTTAACATCCAAAATTTATAAAATGGGGTCTCACATGGTATGGAGAAAACAATTACTGAGACAACTAATTAAAAACAATTTTCTGTATATATAGAAAACATAATTTAAAATAATGCCTCGATATAATTAATGAATTGGGGCTTGGTGCAAGCACTTCATAGGCCTTCACTGTGAGTCAGTGCGTTTTGTTAAATTTTATCTGCAAAGCAAAAGTCAATTAATAGAGCCAATCTAATATGAGAATTTGATTACTTTACCAACTCATTTAATTCTAATATTCTTTATAAATTCTTAAATCTTTTCATCTAACTTATCAAAGCATTTCTAATTTTAATTTTAAACTTCGACAGACACAAATTTAATATTTTATAGAATTAATATCAACTATATTTGTTAAAATATATTTAAAATTTGAAATTATAATTCTATGTATTGAAAATATTTCCTATAAATTTATTGGCAAAGTCTTGGGAAATACAGTATTTTCATAGGATTATGGAAAGATGTAGTTTAATTATAATAATAAAAGGTCAAATGTATTTGTTGCAATATTAAAGTTTTATTATGTAACGTGTAGTGGTTATAAATTTTATAACCCGGTTCATACAACCCAAAAATTTTATCTTAATTTCTTCTAATTTATACCTTAAACCTTGGTTTTTCCATAACTTATGGAAAACCCGTCTTTCAAGAGAAGTATTCAAATTTATTAAACTTAAATTATTGAGAAATTTAAAATTTTATAAATATAACTATAATTTATACGTACCTATGTATGTAACTATAAATTTTAGAGTGAATTAAAAATTAAATTAAATTCCTCAACTACTCGAAAGAAAATACATTAAACTAACACGATGAAAATTTGTAAATATAATTATAATTTCAGACCTTTTTATATTCATGTCATACTGAATTTATTTCAAAAACATATGTCATACTAAATTGTAATAACAACACTAGTATTTCCAATGCGAACATTTTTTTTTTGAGATAAATTATTGACGTTCATTCATTTCAAACGTGTGTTACAAAAGTTGGGATATGATCCCACTGTAAAATGGTATTCAAAGAGATTTTAGCATATTGAAATAAAGTGTGAGATAATATTTGTGAATCCTCTAATTCAGATTATTAACTATAAGAGTATGTCCAATGTAACTTACTGAAAAGCTAAAATTTAGCTCCAATAGAGGAGACCCACTCTTTATTATTAGTTAAAAATATATAATATTTGAATTTTATACACTAACACACTTCTTTAAAAATAATATAGAAAAATCAAGATATTTTTGAAATTTTAAATAAAAATTGAAAAGATGATGTAAATTATTATAAAAATTGATTTTAAATTAATTAAAAAGTCAAAGTCCCAGGAAAAACTGCCCTTCCATAGGCATATGGAATGACGGGTTAAATTGCAATATTAAAATTTATTTTCCAATGTGTAGTAGTTATAAGTTTTTGACCCAATTAATGCAATCCAAAATTTTTATTTTAATTTCTTCTAATTTGTAGTTTAAACCTTAATTTTCCATAACTTATGGAAAAATCGTCTTTCAAGAAACGACTCAATTAAATATGTGTATATGTGTGTTTTCTTTTTAACATATATATAGTAATGAAATTAAGAATAATATAAAAATAAAATTTGTGTACACATTTGAATTTGATTCAGAAGAAATAAAAATAAGTTACAGTACATTTAACTTTTGTTACGATAAACATGACTCGCCTACATTGAAATTCCATCAAATATTGAAAATTTTGTATTGGGAAGACTGTTCTATCTACGTCATAAAGATCCAGTATTACAAAATTCATGATAGACAGGAGATTCTTTGGTGTCAAATTGGTAAAAGTAAGTAGCCACATAAACATAAGAGAGACTCTCAAGGTAAAAAAATCATTTTCAATGCAAGTGTCTTTTGCGAACTTCAATTTAACGTGGCTTGAACTTTAAGTCATCTCTTTAAATAGGTCTTCTAATTTTGGAGGCTCACGTCAATATGTCTGGTCAGCACATTTACCATAAATAGATTGATTTTAATGTATATATTTAAATCCGAAATTTAGATAATTTTAATTTTTTAAATAAATAATTAAATTTTATATTAGTTTATACATTTCATTATTTTATGTTTTAGATCAGTTTTATTGTATTATGATAAGATAAAGTTTCGGGAAATACCGTCTTTCCATATGGATATGGAAAGATGGGATTGAATTAGAACTATATAAATGTAAAATAATTTAGTTGCAATATTAAAAATTTACTATGCAATGTGCAGTAGATAGTAGTTATAAGTTTATGACCCGATTAATGCAATCCAAAAATTTTATCTTGATTTATTCTAATTTGTCGTTTAAACCTTGGTCTTTCCATAACTTATAGAAAAACCATCTTTCAAAAAATGGACTCTTATAATAAACTAACTAAAGATATAAATTACCAACAAATATGAAGATTTTTTTAAAAAAAACATAAAATGCTCATACAATTCTGAAAATAAATAATTTTTATAATATTTTAATTTATAAACATTTTAAAATAATCATAATTATGGTAGAAAATTTAAGTTTGAAAATAAATATTTTTGTGGTTATAAATTAAAATTAAATTAATTTGTATATATTTTTTATTTGAGTTTCAAAATTAAAGCTATAATTGTTTTTATTCGAATAATTTGTATAATATGCTCTTTGCTATATTAATATTCAAATTTTTTAATTTAAGTTTTATATGACACATATGAAATATTTAAATAATAATAATATATTGTGACACAACACATCGAAGTTTTGTTTACAATGATTGAATTGGAGATCAACAATTTAATTATCCCTGACATTGAATACTATTCTATCTACATCACAGTGAAAACCTATAATAATTCGCCAAATGGCTCATATTTTTATGGACAACTCTCCTTTGCATTAGAAATGCTCAACATCTCCGATGGTTTGAGAGTCTTTCTTATTTTTAGATGCCACGTGTATTTTGATTAGAACTTTAGTGCAATGTAATCAAATGGACTAAACTGACGGTGTTACGTCATTACAAGAAAATGGATTATTTTACTTCAGCCTTTTATCTCGGGATTTTTTAATTAAAAAATAAATAAAAGATTTTTTTACTCCGGTTAAAAAATAACCAAGGTAAAAGATATGTTTTTTATCTCGGATATTTTTTTTACCAAAGTAAAAAAGTTATGATGAAGTAAATGATATCACCGAAGTTTATGTGACGTCACAAATGATGTATTTTGAAATGACCGACTTCGCATCACGGGTCAATATTACCGGCGTTATATGCGATGGATGGCCGGTGTCGGTTATTGATCCAAAAAACCGAAACCTTATAAAAAAATTGGGGCCAAAAAACTTGTATTTTTGTTTCAAAATGATTGAAATGTTTTTTTAATACACAAGAATTTTATCTCTAAAACTAATTGAAAAATACTATTTTGATGAAAGGGTTAAAAAAAGGAACAATCGATAGATATCAAAACAACAAAAATTATTAGTGTACTAAATCTGACATAAATTACATGGAAAAAATTCCTAATAATAATTTTTTTTATTACAATCAAACGTTAAAATGCTGAACTCCATAAAAATTCAAGCACGAATAATAATGACCTTGAACACTATGGGTTCGGTACCGTTTTATAGTTCGAAGATGAGCGTGTCTCTAATGATTGGACTGTTGGCACTAAGAAAAATTCCAAAACCCTTAGAGGACAGGATCTCGATCTTCATGTTCCCCGAGTAACTCATGTGACACTCTTTTCCATACCACCTCAACATAACGGGGGTCTTATCATTTGACAGGTATGCCGGCATGTCCCTGTGGATGTATTGAATCATAAACAGGAGGGAAAAACAGTTAGTATATATGCAATGAGCGATAAAAAATAAAAAAATGTTAAACGAAAATTAAATTACATGTAACATGTAGGACATACCCTAGTGGAGTTAATTTATCCCAATAGTCTAATTTTTCAAGGTGCAACTGAAACATGGATTACCCTCGGATAGGATATGTGGTCAACATCTATAACCAGATCGTCCACGGTCGTACGTGTTGCCCCAAACTTTAAAAAAACAATGAAATTATTACTAATTTTGAATATAAGTAACATAATAAAATAAATGTATCAAACTGAACATAAATCACTCATCTCAAAGTTGACCTGACTTGATGAACCATTACCAGTCACGACTCTTAAATTTCATATCAAGAAAATAAAATATTGGTAGTAATTGAAATTTCTTAAAATACGACAAGTCATTGGGATTTTCAATGAAATTGATAGTGTGCGACCCCGAGCGCGGTTCACAACTGTTGTCGGTCATGTGACCGAAGTCACAACTCTGTCGATCATAAATAAATTGATGAGCGACACATACACATAACGTTGGCTTGCAGTCGGTTATGGTGTCGTAATAACCGACTGCTGAGCGATGCCACGTTCAAAATAAAACCCTCAACCATTATGAATGATCGACATGAAAATCCAAATTTGGTCACCATTCGGTAACACAAGTGTACCTAAAATCTAAAGAGAGGATAAAATTTAACTATTATTAATTGTATACATATATATTTTTTATTTATGTTTATATTTATATTACTTAATAGTATAATTCAAACTTGGATGCTGTTGAGTTGAGGGCTCAGGTTTAGAGTGAATTGAATTATATTTTAGTATTTATTTATTTTAAAAAAATTAAAATACTTCACATTAATACAATTACATGTTTACAGTAATAATAGGTATTTGTGTAAAATATTAAAACTGTTGATTAAATGGTTCATAGAAATTAGATAACATGTGAATATAAGTTTAACGTTAGAGAACAAAGTTTACAAAATGACATAACTCGAAAAACTCCGCAGCACAGTCATTTAGTAATTTGACATGTGTCCATAATTTACACGGAATATCTTCATAACATTGGAGATGCTCTTCGTGAAAGTAATTTGAAATTAATGCTATGTTTGAGACTGATTGAAGTATTTTCACAATTAGCTTGTTTAAGAGGCAAAATCAGGATTGAAATGAAAATTTATTAGTAATTGAACCCCTGGATTCCTCATGGATGTAACTTTAAGCACAACCTATCGAAAATGATGCTAGAGAGAATGGGAGAAAATCTCAAGATTGGTGCTACGGCACCTTGGGTTGGAAGCAAATGGAGAGGATGCGTTTTGGAAATGCGTCCTCTACCGTTTTGAAATTTTAAACTGTTTGTTCATTTTTTTTCTTCTGTTTCGAATGCCAAGGTCGCATTTTCGAAATGCGATTCTGCCATATTTGTTTTTTCCCTACCTGCTTTTGGTTATTGCTTCATTGACCAGATTTTTATTTATTTTTAATTCTGACCATGCAAGAGTAGCATTTTCTAAATGCGCTCTCTGTCAAATGTCTGAGCCAGCCTTGAATTTCCTGTTTTTGTTGACCTGAGGCAAGAAGAAGACGCATTATCGAAATGCGTCTTCACTTAAACCCATTTTTAAGTCTCCTTCATAGCCCTGCTTCAGTTCTCTTCCACTTCATTTGTCCTGTTATTCGTTCTTTTCCTTCATTTCTTACCTTCGTCCTCGCCTTTCCCATCATTATTCTGTCATCCTATTCATCATTTTCTTATCTTCTTCTCGATCCGGCCAGCTCCAACTTTGCACCGTCAGTGAGGGGATCGAATTTGGTTGCGCGAATTTTGGTTGCTCGAATTTCGGCGGAGAGAAGGTCGGGGTAAGTTTGTTCTCCCCGGTTGTTTCTTGGTGTGCTATTTTTTGCTTGATTTGGTACCTTTGAGTGAATGAATTGCTGGGTTGTATTCTTCCTTCAGGTTCCCGGGCTGATTGTCTCAGCGAGACTGTGTTTTTCAGTCAGCTCGTCGGTCTCACGCGCCGATCAGGCAGCCGTTCGTGGCGTTTACGCGCCACCAATTCCAGTGGAAGAGAGATTGCACGCGCCACCCCCGGAGATTGTTTTTTCTTGTTTTTAGTATACTTTTTTATTTTCAATACATTGTTTGTAGGAGGATATTATTTTTTGAGAAAATTGTGGAATACATTCTATTTATTGAATGAAATGGATCTCAATTTTTTTTATTGTAGTGATAAATGCTGAATCTTTTTAGCAATATATTGTATGAACTACGAAAATATTTGGAGAGACATTTATGAAATACATTGTACATGTTCAATGACTTTTATTGCATTTTAAATTTTTTGTTGGGAAGAACGACAATGTTTTTAGTGCAATATTTTAGCATGTTGTGGGTAAATAAATATTTTGTTATAAAAAAATGAGTGCAAAAACTTAGATTGTTTTTAATGGATAAAATCTGAAATATTTTGTATTTGGTATTATCCTAGCATAAGTATTGTGTTTTCCAAAATGATGTGGATGGTTTGGAAGTCGTTAACTGATGTTGTTGAATGTAAATATGTGTGTTGAATGTACGGTGATTGTGTATGGCATCGGGATATCATTTTCAAAAGTACTTATATTTGTATTTGTACTGCTGTAGGGAAAAATAGGTGGAGCGATATCGAGGAATTCTTTCTGTTCTCTGGAGGTACACATCTTCTTTGTTGGAGGTATGTTTTATTTGGAGGAGCCTTGATTTAGTCATATTAGATGAGTAATTGTTGATCTTGTAGTGAAATATGTTTTCATGTAATGCGGCGATGTCTTGTGAATGAGTTTATACTGTTTTTTATGATGATAATTTGAGAATTTTTGTTTTACTAAGATGTTGCTAGTCCAAAACATTGAATGGTAATCTACGCTGTTGAATGGGAATCTTTTGTTGCGAAGTTAATTATTTTTTTATCCTACTACATTACAGTTGTATCCTACTACATTACAGTTGTATGATGAAGTTGTTGATGTACTTGTATAGAGGGAGTGTGATTAAGTATGATGTGAATGTGGGTGTGTACCATGATCCTCCCGTAGCTGAGAAATATGTGAGCGTAAAGCGGAAGTTAAGCCACTCTCAATTAGTTGATTTAATCGTGAGATGGCCTGACATTGAATGTGAAGGGTTTCTTCTGAGAATCTTTTATCGTTGTCCTGAGAAGAATAATTCTTTTATGTATTATCGATGTTATGAAGTGGACAATTAGTGGACAATTAATCGTTCCTTATCGACCGATTCGAATCCAGGGGATAATGATCGTTCGTTGTTGTACACGGCCAATGTTCCCACTATATTCCGTGAAGTGTGGAATCCCCATACCAGGGCATTCTTTAGGGATTATGGGGGGCCTGAGAAATATGAATGTGACTTGACTGACTGTGGCAGGATACTACCTAATTATGTTCAAGCGACTGGGGAAGTTTATTTGGGTATGATATTTTGAACTAATCCGGAATTGGTGCAAGCAATATCTACTTGGATTTCAAGGATGAATAAGGAACACCGTGTAGTGGAGAGCAAGTCACGTACGTGGTACGCCAAATGCAGGGAAGCTGTGGACGGAAGTGGAAATTATTCGTGGATCATCCAACATTAAGTCCTCCCATGGGATGTGGGAGATCACTAGATGGGCAAGCAGTCATTCTTGTATTGGTGTTGGCCGAACGGATGGTAACACAAATGTTACATCAATGATGATCGCTCGCTCCATTCGATATCAGGTTGAGACCAACTTGTCCTTCAGGGTCAACGATGTCATAGAGCATATGCGGAAGGAGTTAAATGTTACCATTTCCTACAACAAGGCATGGTACGGTCGTCAGAAGGCTATTGATTTTGCCTTCGGCACCTGGGAGGAATCCTTCGGGAGACTGCCCATGTTCATGGATGAGCTGGTCATAGCGAATCCTACAATAGTTGTGGAATGGGCGGACGTGCCTGATAGAGTACATGGTCATTGGTCTAGGAAGTTCAAGTTTATGTTTTGGGCATTTAGTCAGGCTATAGAAGCCTTTCGACTATGCAGGCCTGTGATTAGTGTTGATGGTGCTTTTATGAAAGGAGCCTACATTTCCACCATGCTCGTTGTAGTTTTACACGATGTGAATGATTCCGTTTTGCCCATCGCATATGCGATGGTGGATGATGAGACACATGAGAGCTGGGAGTGGTTCACGATCAAGTTGCACCAGCATGTGGTAGGTAATGATTCCAGGCCAATATGTGTTATATCTTACCAACTGGCAGTCACACACATTTGTTTTTTACTTCTCCGATGCATACTGCTAGTGGTCCTCAAATTCAGCATCATTTCAATGACGATGAAGTAGAGGATATGGAGGAGGATCCAGCGGAGGGAATTCAAGATGAAGAATTAGCAGTGTACACTCATGTGCGTGTAAGAAGACGCCCATCCAGGACCATACGGCCACCTCCATGTGGAACCGGTGGAAAACTTTGCGAGGACGTCATTAGTACATTCGAGATGCGTTCAACTAACATTGTAAAACTGATACTTACATTTCGTCCAAACTAGACAGGAATTTTTCAATATTGTGTTATTATTTTCGTCCACAAATTAAACAAACATTCCATACATATGTGTTGCATTTCATTCAAACAAAAAGACCAAAAACATAAGAAAATACAAACATAAAATAAAAGGACTTACAAGGCATTCTCTACGTTACTTTCCTAAGATAGTTATTTCAAAATACGGAAAATTAAATAATAATTTAAATTAAAATAAGGTAGAGGGCGCAACAGCTATTTTAGTTTGTTAACCAACTAATTCAAGCAAAATTAAAAATACATTAAAAATATTAATATGTATCACGAAAAATTCTACTACCAAAAAATCAATAAAATATTTTTCACAATATTTTCAGATAAAATAAGTAAGGAAAAATAATATTTAAAATTACAGCATGTCTCAGCATTAAAAAAATTAGATGAAACTTAAAAAATAAATAATAAATAATATTTTATTTTCCACACATTTTCCATCGCCACAAAACAAATAAAATGAAACAAATTGGTGAGGACACGTTACCATAATGCGTTCTCGCTCCTTTGCATCCAGCTCCTAACGTTGCCCTATCACCCATCCGAAATTTTGCATTACACCCCCAACTGAGCAAGAACTCAGAGAATGCTTGTGATAACAACCCTATGCTTGATGTTTGAAATCATGTAACATTGTACTTATTAAGATCCCTAATGTTTTATATTGTTTTAATAAGCACCCTAATTATAAAAATAATTATGTGACGGTCTCAATGTATGGAAGAATCACATCAATTAATATTTATATTTTAACTTCATTTTTTCAATAAAAAATTCTTGCAAAAAACTTACTCGAAAATATATATTGTATTCATGGTCAGCCAGAACTCAGTGTGGGTTGTGCCACTAGTAGAGGAAGGGGGCCATTAAAGGGTTATATCTAACCATTAAAGGCAGTTACAAAGTGCTTTTTTTGATCTCGCGCTTGATTGAAATCGATAAACATACATTGATCCCGACACATAATTATTTTTATAATTAGGGTGCTTATTAAAAACAAGATCAAACATTAGGGATTTTAGTGCAAAGTTAAAGCATTTCAAATATCAAGCATAAAGTTGTTAATGCAGCCATTCTCTTTTGTATCATCTGCAACAGGTAGACCTGGAAAAATATAACCGAACTCTAAAATCAGAAATTAAATAACCGAACCGAAATCGAACCAACACCCAAATAGTTGGACCCGATCACTAACCCAAAGCCGAAACCACCCAATTGAACCGAACCCGAACTAAAATTGTCTTATCTGATAGGATCCGAACTCGAAAAGGACCCGCACCCGAACCCAAAAAGGACACGCACCCGTAACGAACCTGAACCCGGACACGGACCCGAAAAGGACTCGTACCTGAAAGATACCTGATCAAACCCGACTACTATCCGATTCGAAAGAAACCGAATCGATGTGAACATTAATTGAAAAGATTCAAATTAATGTAAACCCGGACCGAACAAGACCCGAATATAATTGTATAGTGTGTGTATAATTTGTACTGTATTAATTTATATTTGATCGTACACTGGTAGAAAAATGGTATTTGCCAACACATTTTTAAAGACATTTTTTGGTTGGTGTGATAATAGAGGGATATCATGACACTATGTATATTATTAGAATTGAATTTGCAAGATTTGTGTGATTATAGAATAGATATAAAGACAATACAAAAATTATGTCCTTAAAGAGATATTTTGGGACATTATGTAAAACGCATATCCCAACATTTTATAATTATGTATGGATATTAATGTTATAATGACAATAATTTATGTAGCACGATTAAATCTCAATCAACACAATATAGTTAGATTCAAGAAAAATGAAAATGTGGTATATTACCTTATTGCCACATTTTGTCATTTGTACACATTTATTTCTTTAAAATTAGAATGTTTTTTATCATATTATAGTTATATAAAAACAATATTTGTGGAGAAAAAATAAAAGTGTGATTAAAAACCAATTATAACATTTTGTCAGTAATTTTTCAAGTAAAAATAAAATTAAAAAATGAGTCCAAATTCTTTATAAAATTAATCCCAAATTATAGGGTGTATGCATAGAAGAGACTTTCTAATATTATACTATGCTAAACTAAGAACATTTGATCATCAATCCATAATAAAGATCCAAATGAAATCCAATTCACTGAAAAATTATACTGTAAAACAATACAAGGACACAACCGGAGTTACTTCAAAGGAGTTACGTACAAAGGAGCTTTCAGAGGAGTTACTTTCTCGAAAATTGGTCCAGTCGAAACATTCTTGGAAGTAACTGAGTTCTGCTTCTGGCCTTTTCTCCGAATCCAAACTCTTCAACTTCTTCATTCTATAGAAGCAGAAGCTCGTGGCCAGCAACATGATGATGCCGAGGAGCGTAGCAGAAACAATGAGCGCAATGAGAATCCTCGTGTTAACGTCCTGATGATGGGCATCATGAAGTGCTGCAGCATCTCCATGAGCATCGGATTCCTCCCCAGGAGGAGGAAGGCAATACATGGTCTTTCTCCTTGGGAAGAACAAGGTAGGAAACAGGAGGCTCCAGTTCCACATCAACAGGAAATGCAACTGAAACTGCTAAATTCAAGCTGAAAGCCATCAGACAATCACAATCACACTCTCGAACTAAAGATTGCAATCTCGAACACCCTTGATCCAATGCGCCTTTAGAGTTTATAGAAAAACATCCTTCTCAAGCAGCTTCAGTACCTCGTGCTGGTTGTTAAGTTTCGCAACATCCAAGAGTGTTTTTCCATCCAAGTTCTGAAGGGTGATTGCAGCTCCATTATAAAGAAGAAGATGTACACACTCCTTCCCAAAGCCGGAAACATAATGAAAAGCAGTGTTCTTATTCTTGTCAAAAGCATCCACCTTTGCACCTGTTTCAATGAGAACCGGCGCACATTTCAACTACCCGTAGCCACAAGCAAAATGAAGTGATATTCTTCCTTCTGAATCTTCTTCATCTTTATCAGCACCAACAGCTAATGCATCCTTCAAACCCTCTACATCACCACAACTAACAGTATTATGAACAATAGTCTCATCTTCATTCCCTTCCTATGGTTCATCTTGTTCAGCATTGTCAGCAGATGAGGCTGGATCTCCTCCAGTAGGGAAACCTATTAGACTAACGGCTCATAAGAAACCCATGAGAATGGAGCAAGAAATTAGTTTAATTAGATCATAATAAAAACATACTCATCCAAGAAAGCACGAAACCAACTACAACAGAGAAAGCTGAGTAAGAAACAATGTTGAGTGCAAGTTAATCAGTTTCGGCATAGGTGATATCAAAGATATCTTGCTCAACCTACTGCACTTCCTTCTCAGTATATCTTTCCTTCTTCGACTTGTAGTACACGCTCATGAACATCCCTACGGCTTTTTACTTCCTCCTACATGGCTCGTACAGGTCCACGCCAAACATCCTCCAGCAGTTCTTCTCACGCAGAACAGACACTGCATACTGGAGCTGGAATCCATGGTTATTGATCAGCCAGTCCTCCAAATTCTATTTTCAGAATGTCAGTGATCCTAATAAATCTACTGTTGCTAGGAACTAGTTTAAGGATCAGGTTCTAATTCACGCTCTCATTGGCAACGACTCAACAAAAACCTGGTGTAACTTGAAACTTAAATTTTAAAATTACCTTAAACTTAAAAATTTTACCAAAGACCAACTAACTCTAAGGTAAATACTAGATTTAGTTGTTTACAGAAACTTAGACATATAGCCTCCGTTAACAAATATCTGGGTTTTTCTGGTTCATGAAGGTTAGAAAAAAGAAAACATGTAAACAACGTATAACAATATACTTACCAATTTAAATATCTAATAGATTTAATGATTAGGTGCAAGCTAACAACGACGATAATGAGAGAAATCTGTCTATTTTATTCATGGCTAGGATGGAATTCTGCCCATTATGTTTATATAAGATAACATGCACTGTATATAGGGTTGTGCCAATCAGTCTCATTCAAAAATCATACACTATAAATAGAGGATATTGTCTTCTTAGTTCTTACCTTTTTAAAAAAAATCTTAATCTCTTCTCATCGTAAACTCATAATTGCTCACATTGAGTACACAACACTACAGCAGAATCATTGGGTTTACCTCTGAACTTAACCTCTGCACTACAAGCTCCTCTTAAAACCAGATCAAACTGAACCTTAATAAACTCACGATTACACCGGCACAACATGGGCAGCGAAGTCACATACGAATGCCACCTATTGTACATTACTTTAAAAACAAGATCCAACTAACAGAGTCTGCTGGTAATACAGAGAGCCAACTTAGTAAAGAGGGGAAGGCAGTAATACACATATGTAATGGTAATCTAACTTTCACTGAATCTGTCCCAAGAACGACTACCACCGAAAGAAGGATCAGCAAGATAGATTGATGGTGCTCTTGGGCATTTATCCAACTTCCTATTTCAAGCAATAAGAAAATGATAAGAATACCTGAGTACAACTGATCACATATGTACCAACTAATCACACAGTAAATTTTACAAACATATGGCGTGGTGCATCATTAATATTCATTTACCGCCAATAGAACAACTTACAATTGCAAATCAATCATCTGATTTTCTTTGTTAACATGTTGTGCGAAACGAATTTCTATTTGCTCCACCTGCGACCCGTCCTTCGAAGTTCATATTCTAGCTCAAAAGGTGGCTGCACTCGGTTTATAAAACAAAACCCCAGAGCTTCGATTGAAGAATGAAGCCCAGCAACACTTGTTTTCGTTTTTGCTCGATTGCAATTTTCCTGGAGCACCACACGAGTATTGATGAGAAACTCTACAGCCTTGTTGATAATTATTCTTCCTTTGTTTATATGATTGGTGTGAAGAAAAATTGAAGAATCAGTTTTAATCTATATTCTGTTTATTCTTCCTCCTTATTTTTCGCTCCACTTTTTCAGTTTGGCGCTACTTTTTTCCCCAGTTTGGCGCTACTTTTTTCCAGTTTGGCGCTAAATGTTATAACTGTAGTTCAGTTTGGGTGACTTTTTCTTTTATTTTCGTATTTACATTTTTTTAGTCTGTTTCTTGAAAACGATCGTTCCATAAGTTATGAAAAGATCAATATTTTAATTACAAAGTAGAAGATAACAAGATAAAGTTTCGTGTTGTATTAATCGGATCATAAACTATAACTATTACACGTTGCATAATACATTTTTAATATTGCAACTAAAATCGTTTATCTTTCTATAATTCTAATTCGACTCCGTCTTTCCATGAGACTATGGAAAGATGGTCCCTCCAAAAATGTTGCTTGATAAAATGTAAAACCCAAAAATAATTGTGGCTGTGTGTATTCATATATATATATATATATGTATGTATACTGAGTACAAATGGTGTATAAAAAAGAATCAGATATGGAAAAAGATGTATACAAAAAAAATCAGAAAGGGTATTCTTTTCTTAACCTGATTCTAATTCATTTAATATTCCATTACCCCCCAAGTGAAGCGTGGGACTTGTCGCGACACAAAGCTTGGACTGTAGAAACTCAAACTGAGGACGAGGTAAACCCTTTGTAAATATGTCAGCAAGTTGTTGATCAGTGGGAATATAAGCAATCTTGAGCTTTCCAGAAGACACCATTTCACGCACAAAATGATAATCAATATCAATGTGCTTGGCTCTCTTATGCGAAATCGGATTCTGAGAAAGAAAGAGAGCACTATTATTATCACACAGCAAAACAGGCTGGTGATATACTCCCTCTTTGTGAGAGGATAAAAACATCGATAACCCTTGTACTGTGAACTGTACCCCAAAAATATACAAGACATACTCCGAGTCCCAATTTATGTGCAGCATATGGCCTCAAATAAGGAAAAACACGGCAACCAAAAGGATGAAAGTTGGAGTAGTCTGGC
>JAULKM010145793.1:0-17774 GCA_032355605.1 Rubia tinctorum | reverse complement strand
TAATTTACTACTAATGTGATTTTAAATAAATCAAAAAAATTAATCCACCCAAATTGTTATTCTCATAATATGCTTTTGTTTTCAAAGAATTCTACTGGAGTTTTAAAATATATAATATTGATTAACAATGTAAATCCAATCTTTCTCCCATCCCTCTTAACCACACACACAGGGTTGTTAAGTTTTATCTATTTCATAAAAAGGAAATACACATATACATTTTTTGTTAATGGATTCAACTATTTTAAAGTGGTCGATGAGACATTTAAAACCTCAGTTTTCCTCAAGTTCTGTTGTGCGGCACTCTTCCACCTCCCATAACTACTGTTCACCATCACACCCCCAATTTTCCTTCCACCCATTGTAATGCCGACCCACTCTCCACTTTTGTGCAATTACACTTCCTTGATATCATCGGTGCCACACTTTTCTCTGAGAAGCGGCAAAGATTTTATCCCTTCGATTAGTGACACGTTTGCCGTTAAGAATCTAGTAAATAAATGCCATTCAGATCTAGAATTCAAATTTAAAGGAGTCCAACAACATAACCGGTTCGGGATTTGTAAGCATGGATTCTAGGTTGTTGAAGAGGCTTTCTAATATATCCGCAAACTAGCTTAGGTCTAAAAATGGCTTCAAAATATCAAAGGTATGTTTTAAGTTTTTTTTTGATAAATATATACTTAGCCCATTAATTCAGTAGATCGGTTATCATATGAAAACAACAATTATCATTGGTTCCTCTTTTCCAAAAAAAATTCATCCAAAAAATTCTCTAATAAGATCTCCCAGAACGTAATCTAGATTTAGTGCATAATATTGGATCTTATTTTTTAGTTGTTTTCACACTTTGAGTTTTAGTTTCTCCTCCACTTTGAGTTTTCTAACTTTGAATTTTCACAAGAGGCATCCATTTTTTTAAAAAAAATCTACAGTGTAAAATGAACATACACACGTACATTTATTTTGTTCATGGTTTTGATAGGGTTGAAGTTGTCGACGAGGCATCCAAACCTAACTTTTCCTCAAACTCCACCTTGTGGCGGTCTTCCGCCTCCCAAAATAACTGTTCACCATCACACCACCAATCGTCCTTCTGCCCATTGCTCTTGTCTCCCCACTCTACCCTTCTATTCAATGACACTACTCAGCATCATCAGTGGCGCACTCTCCTCGAGAAGTGGCAAATATTGTATCCCTTCGATTAGTGACACTTGTGACACTAAGAAGCTCGTAAGTAAGTACCAATTATGATCTATAATTACAATTCAAAGGACTCAAACAACGGATGTGATTTAGGATTCAAGAGCAAGGATTCTAGGTCGTTTAAGAGGGTTCCCACCTTATCCGTAAATTAGCCTAGGTTTAAAAATGGCTAAAAAATGTCAATGATAAGTTTTAAGTTTTATTTTGATAAATATTAACTTAGGCTAAAAGTTCAATAGATCAGCTATCATATTAACACAAATATTATTGTTTGTGCCATTTTTCCAGAAATTATGTAATGCAAAAAATTCCCTATTCAGGTCTCCCAGAATGACATCTGGAGTTAGTGCATGATATTGGATCCTCATCAGCAGTTTTGTGTAAAATATTTAGTAGTTCTATGCGGCTAATGTTGAAATTTTCTTAATCCATTCATCCTTCGTGACCGATAACAATTTGTTTTGTTAACACACTTTGAGTCTTAGCTTCTTCTCCATTTATTAAGGATCTAGTATCATTCTTCCTTAAAGGAAACAAAATACTGCAACAACATGAAGAGGAGTACGATATTGACATCTAAGACTCAAAAATATAATACTTTCTTTCGTCGTGAACTAGATTTATTCAAAATATAAAACTTATATGCATAACCTTAAAATTTTCAATAATGGTACCTAAATTTAAATTCTAATTCAATATCGACACATGCACTTGGATTTTTTCTCTATTCGTATTTTGTTCGTCAAACTGAGCTCCTGATCAATACAACAAACTCTTGAAACTTATAAAATAAAGTTACTTTTTTTTGCACCCTAAGACGGTAATATTAACAATTTTGTTTATCAAAACCATTGCATTAAGATTCCCCTGTTAAGAAACTTAAGTGCTTAGAGAAGCAACTTCTTTTACCATGTCCATACCACCCATACCACCACCCATGGCACCCATCATACTAGCCATGTCCAAGCCGCCAATGCGGCTGAGGCCAAATTAAAAAAAATTCATTCCAACAGTATCTTGATAACCAGTAGCTTCATAATCATCTTCGTGCAAAAAATTGACTAGTTTAGTGCTGATGCTACGGAGCCTTTTCTTCATCCATTCATCGTTTGTGACTGATTACTAATTTTTTTGTTGCTTTCACACTTTGAGTCTTTGCTTCTACTCCATTTACTAAGGATCAGGTTTGATTGTTCCTGAAATGAAAATAAAATATAGTTGCAACATGAAGAGGGGTATAATATTTTGACCTGAGACTTAAAATTATGGTACTAGTGATTTTGAAATTTATAAGACGTTACAATAAAAATAAAATAATAATATAATTTACTCCAAATGTATTTTTAATAAATCAAAAAATCTAATCCACACAAATTTTTTTGTGATAATATGCTTTTATTTTCAAAGAATTCTACCTCAGTTTTAAAATATATAATATTGATTAAAAATATAAATCCAATCTTTCTCCCCTCCCTCTTAACCACACATACACAGGAGTGTAATGTTTTATGTATTTAGTAAAAAGGAAATATACATATACATTTTTTAATGCCTTCGACGACCTTAAAATTGTCGACGAGGAATTTAAAATATATTGGATCCTCATTAGCAGTTTTGTACATGATATTGGATCCTCATTAGCAGTTTTGTGCAAAATATTGAGTAGCTCTGTGCGGCTGACGTGGAGCTATTTCTAAATCCATTCATCCTTCTTCACTGATTTCAAATTTTTGTGTTGTTAACACACTTTGATTCTTAGGTTCTTTTCCATTTATTAAGGATCTAGTATCATTCTTCCAGAAAAGGAAACAAAGTACTGTAGAAGCACAAATAGGAGAACAATATTGACATCTAAGACTAAAAAATATTGTACTTTCTTTTGCCAAGAACAAGATTCATTCAAAACATAAAACTTATATGTATACCATTCAACTTTTCAATAATGGTACCTAAATTTAAATTCTGCATCAATATGGATACATGCACTTGGGTTTTTTCTCTATTCGTGTTTTGTCTGTCAAACTGAGCTTTTGATCAATACAACACAATATTGAATCTTAGAAAATAGAATTACTTTTTATCTACCCTAAGACGGGAATTTATTATCAATTTTTTAAATAAAAACCATTGCATTAAGATTCCCTTGCTAAGAAACTTAAATAAATGGAGCAACAACTTCTTTTACTTCCCCACCTGCCTTGTCTCAGCTACTTCTTCCGATTTGATACCTCTTGCCCTTCCTCAAGGGTATCATCTATAGCCTCACCCATGTAACCCATACCACCACCAATGCAAGCCATCATACTAGCCATGTAAACGCTCTCCATGCACCCACCCATGCCGCCCATCATACTAGCCATGTCCATGTCGGCGATACTACCACCCATGCCACACATCATACTAGCCATGTTTAAGCCGGCCATGCCGCCAACGCCAAATTTTAAAAAATCCATTCCACCAGTATCTTGATAACTAGTAGCTTCATAATTATCTTCGTGCAAAAAATTGACTAGTTTTGTGCAGATGCTGTGGAGCCTTTTCTTCATCCATTCATCCTACGTGACTGATTACTAGTTTGTTTGTGGCTTCACTTTCATGACAAATTACTAGTTTTTTTATTATTCACATTTGAGTCTTAGTTTCTCCTACATTTATTAAGGATCTAGTTTCATTATTCCTTAAAATGAAAACAAAACACAATAGCAGAACAAAGATGAGTATAATATTGACATCTAAGTCCCAAAATTATAGTACTAGTGATTTTAAATTTTACAAGACATTACAACTCTATCTATAAATAAAATTGTATTATAATTTAATCCTAATTTGATAGTTAATAAATTACAAAATCTAATCCCGGAAAATTGAAATTATCTACGAGGAATCCAAAACCTTGATTTTCCAATTTAGATCTGTAGCAACATCATCTGGATCTAGTACATGATATTGGATTCTCATTAGAAGTTTAGGGGAAAAATTAAGTAGTTTTGTGAAGTTGTTGTGGAGTGTCTGCTTAATCCATTCATCCTTCGTGGTTGATTACAAATTTTTGCACTGTTATCACACTTTGTGTCTTAGCTTCTTCTTCATTTATTAATGATGTAGTATTATTCTTCCTGAAAAGGAAACAAAATACCGAAGAAGCATGAAGAGGAGTAAAATATTGACATCTAAGAGCCATGATTATTAATCTTTTTTTGTCACGAACTAGATTTATTCAAAAGATAAACCTTGTGTAGATACCCTTCAAATATTTGATAATCATAACTATATTTAAATTTTCCGTCAACATCGATACATGCACTCTGTTTCTTTTCTTTTCATATTTGTCCATCAAAATGAGCTCGTGATTGATACAACACATTCTTGAATCTTAGAAAATAGAATTAACATTTTCCTGTCGTAAGACATGAATTCATTAACACTATTGTTAACATTAAAACCATTGCATTAACATTCCCATGCAAAAACACTTAAGTGCAAGGAGATGCAACTTCCTTCACTTCTTCACCTGTCTTGTCATCAACTTCCTTCACTTCCCCACCCGTCTTGTCATCAGCTATATGTTCCAGTTTTGATACCTCTTTCCCTACCTCATCTCTATCATCCTTAGCCTCACATATGTAACCCATACCACCTCTCATGCAGCCCATTATACTCTCCAAGACAATTCCTCCCATCATACTAGCTAGCCATGTTTATGTCATCTATACCACCCATCATACTAGCCATCTGCATGCCGCCCATGCCACCGCTGCCTAATTTTGAAAAATCTATTCTACCAGTACCAGCGTAAGCTGAAGCTTCCTCATCATCTTCGTGCAACAAATGAGTAGTTTTGTGCGGTTGCTTTGAAGCTTTTTTTTATTCATTCATACTATGTGACTGATTACTTTTTTTTGGTCTTTTCACACTTTGAGTCTTATCTTCTTATCCATTTATTAAGCATCAAGTTTCATTGTTCCTAAAAATGAAATAATTTTTTTAGCAGCAAAACGAAGAGGAGCATAATATTGACATCTAACAATCAAAATTATAGTACTAGTGATTTTTAAATTTACAAGGAATTACAACTCGTGTCTATAAATAAAATAGTAATATAATTTACTCCTAATCTAGAAGTTCGTAAAATACAAAAATCTAATCCACCCAACTTAATATCTTGATAATATGATTTTATTTCAAAGAATTCTTCCATTGGAGTATTTAAATATATAATAGTGATCAACAATATAAATACAATCTTTCTCCCCTCTCTCCTAGCCACATACACACAGTGGCATTAATTTTTCTCCATTTAGTAAAACAAACATAATCACGTATATTTTTTTGTTATTGGCTTTGACTGCATTGAAATTGGTTATAAGGCATCAAAAACCTTAGTTTTCTTGAATGTCCGCCACACGGCACACTTCCGCCTCTTCACCATCACACCACCAATCATCCTTCCACCCATCGCTCATGCCAACCCACTGTCCCCTTATGTTTTGTGATACTACCTCAGCATTATGAGTGGCACACTCTTCTCTGAGAAGCGACAAAGATTTTATCCCTTCGATTAGTGACACGTTCGCCACTAAGAAGCTCGTAAATAAGTTCCATTCTGATCTAGAATGCAAATTTAAAGGAGTCCAACAACATAACCGGTTTAGGATTCGGATGCAAGGATTCGAGGTTGTTGAAGAGGCTTCCTATTATATCCACAAATTAGCTTAGGTCTTAAAATGGCTTTAAAATATCAAAGGTAAGTTTTAGGTTTTTTTTAAATATATACTTAGCCCGTAAATTTAATAGATCAGCTATCATATTAACCCAACAATTATCATTGGTTCCTCTTTTCCAAAAATTTTGTCATCCAAAAAATTCTCTAATAAGATCTCATAGAACGTGATCTACATTTAGTTCATGATACTGGATCTTCCTTTTTAGTTGTTTTCACACTTTGAGTTTTAGCTTCTCCTCCACTTTGAGTTTTCACACAAGGCATCCATTTTTTTGAAGAAAAAAATCTATTGTGTAAAACGAACATACTCACGTACATTTTTTTGTTAAAGGCTTGGAAAGCGTTGAAAATGTCAACGAGGCATCCAAAACCAAACTTTTCCTCAAACTCCACCTTGAGGAGTTGTTCCGCTTCCCTAAATAACTGTTCACCATCGCACCACCATTCGTCCTTCAGCCCAACGCTCATGTCCACCCACTCTACACTTCTGTGCTGTGACACTACTCAACATCATCATTGGTGCACTCTCCTTAAGTGGCAAAGATTGTATCCTTCGATAAGTGACACATGTGACACTAAGAAGCTCGTATGTAAGTAGCAATTCTGATCTAGAATTACAATTCAATGTACTCAGACAACAGATGTGGTTTGGGATTCAAGAGCAAGGATTTCTGGTCGTTGAAGAAGGTTCCAACCTTATCCGTAAATTAGCCTAGGTCTAAAAATGGCTAAAAAATTTCAATGGTAAGTTTTATGTTTTATTTTGATAAATATTAACTTAGGCTATAAGTTCAATAGATCAGCTATCATATTAACACAATATTATTATTGGTGCCTTTTTTTCCAGAAATTATGTAATGTAAGAAATTCCCTATTCAAGTCTCCCAGAACGCCATCTGGAGTTAGTGCATGATATTGGATCCTCATCAGTAGTTTTGTGCAAAATATTGAGTAGTTCTGCGCGGCAGATGTGGAGCTATTTCTTAATCCATTCATCCTTCGTGACCGATAACAAAAAAAAAATTGTTGTTAAAAAACTTTGAGTCTTAGATTCTTCTCTATTTATTAAGGATCTAGTATTATTCTTCCTTAAAGGAAACAAAATACTGCAACAACATGAAGAGGAGTATGATATTGACACGTAAGACTCAAAAATCTAACACTTTCTTTCGTCATGAACTAGATTCATTAAAAATATAAAAATTATATGCATACCCTTAAACTTTTCAATAACGGTACCTAAATTTAAATTCTAAGTCAATCTCTATACATGCACTTGGAATTTTTCTCTATTCGTATTTTGTTTGTCAGACTGAGCTCCTGATCCGTACAACACACTCTTGAATCTTAGAAAATAGAATTAATTTTTTTGCACCATAAGACGGTAATTTATAATTAATTGTGTTTATCATAACCACTGCATTAAGACTCCCCTGCTAAGAAACATAAGTGCATGAAGCAACAACTTCTTTTACTTCCCCACCTGTCTTGTCGTCGGCTACGTGTTTTGATTTTGATACCTCTTACCCTTCCTCATATGTATCATCCTTAGCCTCACCCATGTAACCCATGTCACCGCCCCTGCAAGCCATCATACTAGCCATATCACCGATGTCCATACACCCACCCATGCTGCCCATCATATTTGGCATGTCCATATTGCCCATACCACCACCCATGCCACCCATCATACTAGCCATGTCGAAGCCGCCCATGCCGCTGAGGCCATATTTAAAAAAAAAAACCATTCCACTAGTACCTTGATAACCAATAGCTTCATAATCATCTTTGTGCAAAAAATTGACTAGTTTTGTGCGGATGCTCTGGAGACATTTCTTCATTCATTCATCCTTTGTGACTGATTAGTAATTTTTTGTTGCTTTCACACTTTGAGTCTTAGCTTCTACCCCATTTACTAAGGATCTAGTTTCATTCCTCCAGAAATGAAAATAAAATATAGTAGCAAATCGAAGAGGGATATAATATTGACACCTAAGACTTAAAATTGTGGTACTTGTAATTTAGAAATTAGCAAGACATTACAAAAAAATCAAAATGTAATATAATTTACTCCTAATGTGATTTTAAATATATCAAAAAAACTAATCCACACAAATTGTTATTCTGATAACATGCTTTTGTTTTTAAAGAATTCTACTGGAGTTTTAAAATATATAATATTGATTAACAATATAAATCCAATCTTTCTCCCCTCCCTCTTAACCACACACACAAGGGTGTTAAGTTTTATCTATTTAGTAAAAAGGAAATACATATACATTTTTTGTTAATGGCTTCGACGATGTTAAAGTTGTCGATGAGGAATTTAAAACCTCAGTTTTCCTCAAGCTCTGCCGTGTGGCACTCTTCCACCTCCCACAACTACTATTCACCATTACACTACAAATTTTCCTTACACCCATTGTAATGCCGACCCACTCTCCACTTTTGTGTAGTTACACTTCATCGATATCATCGAAGCCACACTTTTCTCTAAGGAGCGGAAAAGATTTTATCCCTTCGATTAGTGACACGTTTGCCACTAAGAAGCTCATAAATAAATGCCATTTTGATCTAGAATTAAAATTTAAAGGAGTCCAACAACATAGCCGGTTTAGGATTCGGATGCAAGGACTCGAGGTTGTTGAAGAGGCTTCCTATTATATCCGCAAATTAGCTTAGGTATAAAAATGGTGTTAAAATATCAAGAGTAAGTTTTAAGGTTTTTTTGATAAATATATACTTAGCCAATAAATTCAATAGATCAGCTATCATATTAACCCAACAATTATCATTGGTTCCTCTTTTCCAAAAAAAATTTGTAGTCCAAAAAATTCTCTAATAAGATCTCCCAGAACGGGATCAAGATATAGTGCATGATATTTGATCTTCTTTTTTAGTTGTTTTCACACTTTGAGTTTTAGCTTCTCCTTCACATTGAGTTTTCACACTTTGAGATTTCACACGAGGCATCCATTTTTTTGAAAAATATTCTATAGTGTAAAACGAACATACTCATGTACATTTTTTTGTTAATGTCTTTGAAAGCGTTGAAATTGTCGATGAGGCATCCAAACCCTAACTTTTCCTCAACCTCCACCTTGCGGCGGTTTTCTGTCTCCCAAAATAACTGTTCAACATCACACCACCAATCGTCCTTCTTCCCATTGCTCATGTCCACCCACTCTACACTTCTGTGTTGTGACACTACTCAGCATTATCAGGGGTGCAATCTCCTTGAGAAGTGGCAAAGATTGTATCACTTCGATTAGTGACACATGTGACACTAAGAAGCTCTAAGTACCAATTCTGATCTAGAATTACAATTCAAAGGACTCAGAAAACGGATGTGGTTTAGGATTTAAGAGCAAGGATTCCAGGTCATTGAAGAGGGTTCCCACCTTATCCGTAAATTAACCTAGGTCTAAAAATGGCTAAAAATGTCAATGGTAAGTTTTAAGTTTTATTTTGATAAATATTAACTTTGGTCAAAAGTTCAATAGATCAACTATCATATTAACATAAATATTATAATTGGTGTTTTTTTCAAGAAATTATGTCATGCAAAAAAGGCCCAATTCAGGTCTCCCAGAACGCCATCTGGAGTTAGTGCATGATATTGGATCCTCATCAGCAGTTTTGTGCAAAGTATTGAGTAGTTCTGTGCGGCTGATGTGGAGCTATTTCTCAATCCATTCATCCTTCATGACCGATAACAATTTTTATTATTGTTAACACACTTTGAGTCTTAGCTTCTTCTCCATTTATTAAGGATCTAGTATCATTCTTCCTTAAAGGAAACGAAATACTGCAACAGCATGAAGAGGAGTACGATTTTGACATTTAAGACTCAAAAATATTATACTTTCTTTTGTCATGAACTAGATTCATTAAAATATAAAACTTATAATCATACCCTTAAACTTTTCAATAACGGTACCAAAATTTAAATTCTAAGTCAATATCGATACATGCACTTGGATTTTTTCTCTATTCTATTTTGTTCGTCAAACTGAGCTCCTGATCAATACAACACACTCTTGAATCTTAGAAAATGGAATTACTTTTTTCCACCCTAAGATGGTAATTTATTAAAAAAATTGTTTATCAAAACCATTTCATTAAGATTCCCCTGCTAAGAAACTTAAGTGCATGGAGCAACAACTTATTTTACTTCCCCACCTGCCTTGTCATCGACTACGTCTTCTAATTTTGATACCTTTTGCCCTTCCTCATATGTATCATCCTTAGCCTCACCCATGTAACCCATACCACCGCCCATGCAAGCCATCATACTAGCCATATCACTGATGTCCATGCACCCACCCATGCCGCCCATTATACTTGCCATGTCTATACCGCCCATACCCCCACCCATGCCACCCATCATACTAGCCATGTCCAAGCCGCCCATGCCTCTTAGGCCAAATTTTAAAAAAATCCATTCCACAAGTATCTTGATAACCAGTAGTTTCAAAATCATCTTCGTGCAATAAAATTACTAGTTTTGTGCGGATGCTGTGGAGCCTTTTCATCATCCATTCATCCTTTGTGCTTGATTACTAATTTTTTTGTTGCTTTCACAATTTGAGTCTTAGCTTCTACCCCATTTACTAAGGATCTAGTTTCATTCTTCTTGAAACGAAAATAAAATATAGTAGCAGCACGAAGAGGGGTATAATATTGAGATCTAAGACTGAAAATTATGGTACTAGTGATTTTGAAATTTACAAGACATTACAATAAAAATAAAATAGTAACATAATTTATTCCTAATGCGATTTTTAATAAATAAAAATCTAATCCATACAAATTGTAATTTTAATAATATACTTTTGTTTTCAAAGAATTCTACTGGAGTTTTAAAATATATAATATTGATTAAAAATATAAATCCAATCTTTCTCCCCTCCCTCTTAACCACACACACAGGGGTGTCATGTTTTATCAATTTAGTAGAAAGGAAATACACACATACATTTTTTGTTAATGGCTTTGACGATGTTAAATTTGTCGATGAGGCATTTAAAAGTTCTGTTTTCCTCAAGCTCCGCCGTGCAACACTCTTCCACCTCCCACAACTACTGTTCACCATTACACCACCAATTTTCCTTCCACTCATTGTTATGCCAACCTACTCTCCACTTTTGTGCAGTTACACTTCCTTGATATCATCGGAACCACACTTTTATCTTAAAAGCGGAAAAGATTTTATCCCTTTGATTAGTGACAAGTTTGCCACTAAGAAGCTCGTGAATAAATGTCATTCTAATCTAGAATTCAAATTTAAAGGAATCCAACAACATAACCGGTTTAGGATTCGTATGCAAGGATTCGAGGTTGTTGAAGAGGCTTTCTATTATATACGTAAATTAGCATGAGTCTAAAAATGGCTTTAAAATATCAAAGGTAAGTTTTAAGTTATTTAAAAAAATATATATACTTAGCCCATAAATTCAATAGATCATTTATCATATGAACCCAACAATTATCATTGGTTCCTCTTTTCCAAAAATTTTGTTATCCAAAAAATTCTCTAATACGATCTCCCAGAACGTGATCTAGATTTAGTGCATGATATTGAATCATCTTTTTTAGTTGTTTTAACACTTTGAGTTTTAGCTTCTCCTCCACTTTGAATTTTCACACTTTGAGTTTTTACACTATGCATCCATTTGTTTTCAAAAAAATTCTATAGTGTAAAACGAACATACACACGTACAATTTTTTGTCAATGGCTTTGAAAGCGTTGAGATTGTCGACGAGGCATCCAAAACCTAACTTTTCCTCAAACTCCACCTTGCGGCAGTCTTCCGCCTCCCAAAATAACTGTTCACCATCACACTGGCAATCGTCCTTCTACCCACTGCTCTTGTCCACCCACTCTACACTTCTGTGCTGTGACACTACTCAGCATCATCAGTGGCGCACTCTTCTTGAGCAGTGGAAAATATTGTATGCCTTCGATTTGTGACACATGTGACAATAAGAAGCTCGTAAGTAAGTACCAATTCTGATCTATAATTATAATTCAAAGAACTCAGACAACGGATGTGGTTTTGGATTCAAGAGCAAGGATTCTAGGTCATTGAAGAGGGTTCCCACCTTATCTGAAAATTAGGCTTGGTCTAAAAATGGCTAAAAATAGCCAATGGTAAGTTTTAAGTTTTATTTTGATAAATATTAACTTAGGCCTAAAGTTCAATAAATCAGCTATCATATTAACACAAATATTATCATTGGTGCCTTTTTCCAGAAATTATGCATGCAAAAAATTCCCTACTGAGGTCTCCCAGAACGCCATCTGGAGATAGTGCATGATATTGGATCCTCATCAGCAGTTTTGTGCAAAATATTGAGTAGTTTTGTGCGGCTGATGTGGAGCTATTTCTTAATCCATTCATCATTCGTGACCGATAACAATTTTTTTTTGTTGACACACTTTGAGTCTTAGCTTCTTCTCCATTTATTAAGGATCTAGTATCATTCTTCCTTAAAGGAAACAAAATACTGCAACAGCATGAAGAGGAGTACGATATTGACATCTGAAACTCAAAAATATAATACTTTCTTTCGTCATGAACTATATTCATTCAAAATATAAAACTTATATGAATACCCTTAAAATTATCAATAACGGTATCTAAATTTAAATTCTATTTCAATATCGATACATACACTTGAATTTTTTTTTCTATTCATATTTTGTTCGTCAAACTAAGCTCCTGATCAATACAACACACTCTTGAATCTTAGAAAATAGAATTACATTTTTTTCCAACCTATGCCGGTAATTTATTAACAATTTTGTTTATCAAAACCACTGCATTAAGATTCCCCTGCTAAGGAACATAAGTGCACGGAGCAGCAACTTCTTTTACTTCCCAACCTACCTTGTCGTTGGCTACATCTTCGAATTTTATACCTCTTGCCCTTCCTCATATGTATCATCCTTAGCCTCGCCCATGTAACCCATACCACCACCCATGCAAGCCATCATACTAGCCATATCACTGATGTCCATACACCCACACATGCCGCCCATCATACTTGCTATGTCCATACCGCCCATACCACCACCGGTATCTTAATAACCAGTAGTATCATAATCATCTTCATGCTTAAAAATGACTAGTTTTGTGCGGATGTTGAGGATCATTTTCTTCTTCCATTCATCCTTTTTGACTGATTACTAATTTTTTATTGCTTTCATTCTTTGAGTCTTAGCTTATACCCCATTTACTAAGAATGTAATTTCATTCTTCCTGAAATGAAGAGGGGTAGAATATTGAGACCTAAGACTCAAAATTATGGTACTAGTTATTTTGAAATTTACAAGACATTAGAATAAAAATAAAATAGCAATATAATTTACTCCTAATGTGATTTTTAATAAATCAAAAAATCTAATCCACACAAATTGTTATTATGATAATATGCTTTTGTTTTCAAAGAACACTACTAGAGTTTTAAAATATATAATATTGATTAACAATATAAATCCAATCTTTCTCCCCTCCCTCTTAACCACACACACAGGAGTGTTAAGTTTTATCTATTTAGTAAAAAGGAAATACACATATGCAATTTTTGTTAATGGCTTCAACGATGTTAAAATTGTCGACGAGACATTTAAAACCTCAGTTTTACTCAAGCTCCGCCGTGCGGCACTCTTCCACCTCCTACAACTACTGTTCACCATCACACCACCAATTGTCCTTCCACTCATTGTAATGCCGACCCACTCTCCACTTTTGTGCAATTAAACTTCCTTGATATCATCGGTGGCACACTCTTCTCCCAGAAGAGGCAAAGATTTTATCCCTTCGATCATGACACATTTGCCTCTAAGAAGCTAGTAAATAATTATCAATCTAGCATCCTAATTCAAAGGACTCCAACAATTGAAGTTGTTTAAGATTAGGAAGCATAGGTCCTTGAAGAGGCTTTCTACCTTATCAGCAAATTGGCCTAGGTCAAAAAATGGTTTTAAAAAATGTCAAAGGTAAGTTTGAAGTTTTATTTTGATAAATATTAACTTAGGCCATAAATTCAATTGATCGGCTATCATATTAATGCAACAATTATCATTGGTGCCTCTTTTCCAAATATTATGTCTTCCAAAAATGATGTCTTCCAAAAATATCCCAATTCAGATCCTCTGTTACATCATCTGGAGTTAGTGCATGATATTGTATCATCATCATCAGTTTTGTGCGAAAGATTGAGTCATTTTGTGCAGTTACTGTGGAGCTACTTCCTAATCCATTCATTCTTCGTGATTGATTGCAATTTTTTGTGTCGTTACCATACTTTGATTCTTAGCTTCTTCTCCATCAATTAATGATCTAGTATCATTCTTCATGAAAAGGAATCAAAATACTCTAGCAGCACGAAGAGGAGTTCAATATTGACTTCTAAGACTCCAGATTACAATACTTTTGTTTGTCATGAATGAAATTCATTCAAAAGATAAACCTTGTATGCATACTTTCAACCTTTTTATACTATTACCTATATTTAAATTCTCTGTAAATATCGATACATGCACTCGGGTTTTTTCTCTTTTCGTTTTTTGTCCATCAGTGTGAGTTCCTGGTTGATACATCACACTCTTGAATCTTACAAAATAGAATTAACTTTTTCCTAGCGTAAGGCAGAAATTAATTAACAATGTTTTTTACATTGAAATCATTGCATTAACATTACCTTGCTAAACCACTTAAGTTCATGGAGCAGCAACATCATTCATACTAGCCATGTCAATGCCATCCATACAGCCATGTCAATTCCACCCATACACCCACCCATGCAGACAAACATACTAGCCATGTCAATGATGCCTATACAATCGCCAGTGTCACCCATCATACTAGAAATGCCTATGTTGCCTATTCTGCCGCCGCAAAATTTCAAAAAATCCATTTCACCAGTATCTAGAAAACTAGTGGCTTCATAATCATCTTTGTGAAAAAAATTAAGTAGTTTTGAGCGGCTGCTGTGGAGGTTTTTCTTCATCCATTCATCCTTCTTGACTGATTACTAGTTTTTTTTCACACTTTAACTCATAACTTCTCCTCCGATTATTAATGATCTAGTTTCATTCTTCCTGAAAAGGAAATAAAATACAGCAGCAGCACAAAAAGTAGTATAATATTCACATCTAAGACTCATAATTATAATCTAGTGATTTTAAAACTTAAAAGACATTACAAATCATGTCTATATATCAAATAGTAATATAATTTACTCCAAATCTTATTGTTAAGAAATTACGAAATCTAATCCATGCAAATTGACATTTTGATAATGTGCTTTTTATTTAAATTAATTATATCAGAGTTTAAAACATATGATAGTGATCAATAATATCAATCCTATCTCTCTCCCTTTCTCTTAACCATTGATGCACACAGTGGTGTTAATTATTTTTCTATTTAGTAAAACAAACATTCTCACATACATTTTTTTTGTTAATGGCTTCGACGGCGGTGAAATTGTCAACGAGGCATCCAAATTCTCAGTTTTCCTCAAGCTTCACCGCATGACACTCTTTCGTCTCCAACAACTATTGTTCACCATCACACCACCAATCATCCCTCTGCCCATCTCTCATACTGACCCACTCTAAACTTATGTGTTATGATACTAGCTTAGCATCATCAATGCCACTCTCTGCTCTGAGAAGCGGCAAAGATTTTATCCCTTTCATTTGTGAAACATTTCCCACTAAAAAGTTCGTAAATAAATACAAATTCCAGAAATAAGGATTCAGAAGTGTTTTAGGATTCAGAAGCAAGGATTACAGGTCATTAAAGAGGCTTCCTACCTTATTCGCAAATTAGCCTAGGTCTAAAAATGGCTCAAAAAATGTCAAACTAAGTTTGAAGTTTTTTTTGATAAATATATACTTAGGCCATAAATTCAATAAATCAGCTATCATATTAATAGAACGATTATCATTGGTGCCTATTTTCCAAATATTATGTCATCCAAAAAATTACCTATTAAGATTTCTGTGTATGTCAACTAGTGTTAGTCCGTGATATTGCATCCTCATCAGCTGTTTTGTGCAATAATTGTGTAGTTTTGTGCGGGTGGTATGGAGATTTTTCCTAATCCATTCATCTTGCTTGATTGATTACAAAAATTTTGTGTTGTTATTACACTTTGATTCTTAGCTTCTTCTCCATTTATTAAGGATCTAGTGACGTTCTTCCTTAAAAGGAAACAAAATACTGCAGCACCACGACGAGGAGTACAATATTGACATGTAAGACTTAAGATTATGGCACTTTTTTTGTCATGAACTTGATTAATTCAAAATATAAATGTTGTATGTGTACCCTTCAACTTTTTGATAGTAGTACCTATATTTAAATTCTCCGTCAACATCGAAACATGCACTTGGGTTTTTTCTCTTTTCGTGTTTTATCCATCAAAATGAACTCTTGATCGATGCAACACACTCTTGAATCTTAGAAAACTGAATTACCTTTTTGCTGCCATAAGAAAAGAGTCATGTCCAAGAACACTCAACCATGAACAGAGAAATGTGGAATCGTGTCCAAGAAGAATAAGCCACTAACCCAGAAAAACGGAGCCACGTTCAAGACTCATCCACGAACCAAGTTTATAACAAGCATGATGCAACCCACGATCTAAAACCCTAACAATGCGGAGCCATGACTACAGTCTACTATAAATACAAGGAGAGCAATACTAGTTCAGGTAAGTGACACTAAACTGAGAAATACCAATTCTCTTAAGGAAAGAACTAAATTCATTGTCGAAGATCTTTCCCTGAAATCACTTCTGACATCTTTCTTGCAGATTCACATCGACCAAACGGTGAATATTAACCATCTAGCCTGAGCGGAAATACCACATCAACAACACACTCACATAGCGGTGATAATTTTTCTCTATTTTAGAAAACAAACATACTCGCCAACTTTGTCTTTAATTGCTTCGACGGTGTTGAAATTTTTGACAAGGCATCCAAAACCTAAGTCTTTCTCAAGCTTCGCTGAACGACACTATTCTTTCTCCTCGAACTACTAGTCATAATCACACCACAAATTGACCATCGGCGGCCTATTCTCTATTTTGTGGTGGTGACAAATCCTCAGCATCATCATTGGCGCATTCTCCTTAGAGAAACAATGAAGATTTTATCTCATCAATTCGTGATATGTCCACTACTAAGAAGCTCATAAATAAGTACCAATTATGGGTTAGAGTTAAAATTAAAATGACTCCCGCAAGAGCAATGGTATGGAATTCTAGAAGCAAGGAATGTAGGTCGTTTAAGAGGTTGCCTACCTTTTCGACAAATTAGCCTAGGTTTAAATATGGCTAAAATGTAAAAAGGAAGTTTGAAGTTTTTTTGATAAATATATACTTAGGCCATAAATTCAATAGATACAGTATTATATTAGCACAACAATTATCATTGGTGCTAGTTTTCCAAAAAAATGTCTTCTAAAAAATTCCATGTTCAGATATCCTAGATCGTCATCTGGAGTTGTTACATGATATTTGATCCTCATCAATATATAGCTTTGTGCGAAAAATTGAGTAGTTTTGTGTGGTTGCAGTGGAGCTTTTTCTTCATGCATTCTTTTTTCGTGACTGCTTACAATTTTACTTTATTTTTGTTTTCACACTTTGACTCTTAGCTTCTCCTCCATTTATTAAGGATCTAGTTTCATTTTTTTGAAAATGAAACAAAATACAGCAGCAGCATGAAAAGGAGTATAATATTGACATCTAAAACTCAAAATTATAGTAGTCATGATGTTAAAATTTATTAGACATTATAACTCGTGTCTATACATCAAAT
>JAULKM010145784.1:0-17776 GCA_032355605.1 Rubia tinctorum | reverse complement strand
TTCTCCAACAAATGCACCGATATGTTCTTCCCGACCCTTTAAAAGGGCTAACATACTACAGGTTCAAGTTTTTCCTTGTAAATTAGTTGTCTACGAGTTTATGTTTTGTACCATGTACTTTGTGTAATTAACTTTTTGTTGTTGCTACCAGGAATTTCAAAGTAGCTCATCTACAATGAGGACCTCTCAATCTGAATTTGAGTGTTATTTACTATCTCAGTTGATGAGATGAAAGAGACAGATTGAATATTTAATAAAATGAAACCACAAGAGCGCTTTCAGAGTAATTTCGCCACTGCACATGGTCTAAGGATCACTTTATGCAATATTTTCAACACAAAATCTAAGTGCAGGTTTAAAAATCCTAAGTGCAGATAATTTTAATGTTTAGTTTACTATAATAGCCATATGACTTGCATTTACGAGTTTTCGATCTATATTTGAGAATTGATTCTAACTATAAAATTTTAGTTCTAAACAATTCTTAATTTTTAAAATATACCCTATAATCTCGACAAACATTATGAACTATTTTTTTCTTCAAACATGACGCTCCAAACTCATAATTGAGAATCCTCGGGACTTTTCTTCTTCAAATCCTGAGCAGCTGTCTCTGACACATTGGCCACGCTCTCAGAATCAATTTGCAAAGCCTTGTGAAAAACTTACAATTATAAGTGATCCCCATAATTGAGATGGATTGCAAAGCTAAACAAAGGGAAGCCACGCCATAAGAGTTCAATTTACAAGTTGAGAAGACCAATTCCAGTAAAACAGGGTTGGAAAAAAAGTGAGATATTTAATAATATTTATAGGTATATTTTAAGAATTAGAAATTGTTTAAAACTAAAATTTTATATTTAGAATCAAATTTTAAGTGCTAGTCTAAAACTTCTAAATGCATATTTTAAGGGTAGTATAGTAAATTAAATATTAAAATACCTGCACTCAATAGTTTGATACTTGTAAATAGATTTGCCCTCATTCGATTATGCCAATCTTATTTTTTATTACTGGTGTTTCTTATTCTTTCGCAATTGAATAGGCCAATCTTATTTCAATTGAATATGCCAATCTTATTTTTTTATTACTGATGTTTCTTATTCTTTCGCAATTGAATAAGGGCAAATCTATTTACAATGTGTCATTAAATGCCCAATGCTCATGGCTGCACCCGTCATTGTTACAGCTATGGAGGTTTATTTTAAGAAAGTCATCTGTGATGATATTTTCCCTCCGTTATATACAACTCCGTTGCATTGTATATAACATACTTTTTTGGATTGCATACTTTTTATTTTTGACAAAACTTTCTAATTTTATCCATTCATTCTATTTTTTATTTTTAAAATTTAATTCATCCATTTATTTTTCGTGTAAATCCAACCAATTAAATCTAAGGTGAAATATAGAGATGAAGGGGTGAGTAAATAAATAGATATTATTGTGATTTCAAGAGGAGATAGTTGTTTTTTTTACTAGATTGGTTTGATAAAATACAAAGACTTGGGTGAGACCGTCTCACCCAAGAATATGGTGAAACGGAGGTCATATAATAAAATAAGAAAAATATGGAGGGACTTTTGTGTAATTATTAAGATTATATATAAGATTTGGTTTCTTTCCCAAATTCAACTTCGCCGCTCCGCTCTCCTCCGCTCCTCCGTCGCCGATCCGTTCCTCCGCTCCTCCGTTCCTTTGTTCCTCCGCCGCCGCTCTGGTTATCCGCTCCTCTATCGCCGCTCTTCTTCTTCTCGATCTGCTCTGAAACCCTAGGTTCGTCTTTCTACTTATTTTTTCTCATTTTCTAGCTTTAATATATGATTTGTGGTCTTTACGTGATTATTCCGACATCTTCTCACTGTTTAATCGATTTTTTAATCATTCATAATAGGCTCGTAGTTTGGTTTAAATTTATTGCGTAATATGCTAACTGTATTGAAAGATTCAGTTATGTTCATAAATGAATCTGCTAAGTAACAAGGTTTTTATATTTATTATGCAGTTGATGTTTATTGTGCATGACATTGGTGTTTCTTTTGTAGGCTTCACTGGAACGAGCAAATAATGGGTTCAGGAGCTCCAATTCCAAGGTTTCCACAGTTATTTCAGTATTCGTATTAGTGAATATACTCATAGTTGTCTGTACAGTTATATTTTGTTTGGGTCAAGTATTGCCTCACCTATGCATAGTTCTATATGAAGTTGTGATTGAATTTGAAGTTTATGTGTTTGCATTTTGCTACGAATCTCGGCTGCTTGATCGTCTATTTGATTATTATCATTAGTTTATTGTTTAAAGTGGTTTGTTATGCTATATATTGATGTTGTATACATTTTGCTAGTTTAAAGTTTTCAATATTTTATTTATGTGTTAATGTCAATTATGGTATTGTATTTTTCTGCTTGATCATCCATTTTTAATGAATGAGTCATCTATTTGATTATCATTGTTGGTTTATTGTTTTGAATTATTTGTGCTGCAATATGTTGATGTTAATTGTTTGCATTTTGTTAGTTTATCGTTAGTTTTTCTTATTGTAGGTGTCCTCGAGCTGGTGGATCATTTCCACCCTTTTCGTGTTAATATGTGTTAATAGGTTCTGATTAGGCTTCTATTAGTAAAATGAGCTGACCCTGAATTTGGAGCATGGCAAGTAAAGGATCTGCTTGATCACCTTGAGAGCGCACTCGCGAATGAGCCGGTTTTCGTGAAAAGAGGCCAGCATATTGGCAAGCTTAAACTAGAGGTGTGGTATTTGAGCACTACCACTTCTGATATACGTATGCATAATGCTTAAAAACCATGCTTTTTTTTATTTGTGGGTGGAATTGAGTCATTAGTTTGATAGTCAGTGTTAAGTATTTTTCTCATGTCATTATATGATCTTTTCATATAAGAGATTGTGATTAAGTGAGCATTCTTGAAGCTCATTTCCTTTTGGGGAACAAGTTTTCATGCGGTCTCTACATTGCAGGGAATTAGCAAAGGTGTAGTTGTGGAGGATCTCATTGCAACCATGACTAGCAAAGGAAAGTCTCCTAATTTTATGGTGTGCATTGGGGACATCAGATCAGACGAGGACGTGTTTGAGAGCATCACTAGCTGGGTCGGGACATAGTCCCCGTCTGAGGTAGCACCAGAAGTGTTCGCGTGCATTTTAGACCAAAAACCAAGCACAGCAAAAAACTACCTCAACGATACTTTGAAAGTGGTAAAAATGTTTTAAGGCCCTACCGTTGAGCATCTCCCAAAGTCTCCCAAATTCCACGTATCGTTGGAAGGATATATGTGATGGTACAATGATTTGATGAAATATATCTTTCCTGTAGAGGCTCTTTTTTATAGCTCTGGAAAAGAAATTCATCGTATCGTTGGAAGGATATATGTCATTGTACAATGATTTGATGAAATGCATCTTTCCTGTATAGGCTCTATTCTAGCTCTAGAATACATCTCTATGTAAAATAAACATACTTCTCTACAGATACTGTAAACTAAAATCAATACAGTTTGTACTCCTTTTTATATCTTTAGTTCAGATATTTAATGTCTTTTATCTTTATAATGTAAATTTAGAAAACCGTTAGTTATATGTTCAGCAAATTCATAAATTAGTTCATATGTTTACAAGTTACATCATGCAAATGTATAAACTACTTTACATGTTTAGAATATTTGTTAGTCGATTTAATGATATAATTTAGAATTTTTTTTAAATTTAATCGATTTAATGATATACTTTAGAATTTTTTTAAAATTTAATCGATTTAAAGATATAATTTAACGTCTTCCAAATTCCAAAATGTTATTTTTGTGTTACAAGTTGTGATTGTAATTTGTTTGATGGTTTAGCACTTTAGTTTGGTTATTTAGTTATTTAGTTTAAACATTGCAAATTTTATAGCAGTGTGATGTGGTTTACTTTGTGTTTTTCATATTTTAAAAAATTTACGGTCAATTTAGTTCATTTATTAGAATCATTAGTTTAAATATACTACTTGCTGGAGTTTACTAAATTGAACATTATTTTACTTATTTGAACTTTAATCGTTAGTTCAGTTGTTTAAGGCGTTATAAGAGAAATTTAAATGATTAGTTTCAGACTTTAAGTAATTTGTACAATATTATAATCAAATTACAATATACATTGAATCTCATAGGGGTAGACCACTTGTTTCTTTGACAATCTCTCAATTACTTATTCAGCATCCCCTCTTTTAATCTCCTCCATTCACAACATATTGACATAGTTTAGATGATCCTTTTGATAAGTCGTTCAAACTGGTGTCAAAATTGGTTTCTGCTTATATCATTTGTAAACTACAATCAATAACTTATACAAACTCAATGGATCAAAGGTTTATGCAATTAGTTCATGTATGTGAGGGCTTAGTTCGGCTATCCTAACCAGTTATCTAGTCATTGATAAATATGTACACACATTTCTTCTTGTTTTTAAGCATTTACATTGTGTATAAAACAAGTTACTTAAAATTTTTCATAATAACTTTCATCTAATGAAATATGACAGTAGTCTTTGATGAATTACCAAGCAATTTTTATGCACAATACTTCATGTGTTCATGTGGTTAGATCGTGTATTTAACATATTACTTCATACATTCCAGAAAATGTTTAAATACCATAGTATTTTAAACAAAATGCATCAAATCAAATTTCATACCTTCAAGAATCATCTAGCAAAAGATGATCCCGTTACTTCATGTATTCATGCAGTTACATCGTGTATTTAACATAATACTTTATACGTTTCACCAAATTTATAAACATCAAAACATTCTTAACAAAATGCATACAATTGAATTTCAGACTTTGATGAATCATTTAGCAAAATATGATCACGTTACTTTATGTTTTCATGCAGTTACATCGTCTATTTAACATATTACTTCATATGTTTCAACAAATTTTAAAATACCAAATTATTTTTAACAAAATGCATTCAATCAAATTCCAAACATTAACGAATTTTCTAACTTATGAAAACATTACTTTTTTTGTTTATGCATTTTCTTCGTATGTTTCACACAATACTTTACACATTCAAGAAAATTTAAAAACAACAAAATATTCTTTAACAAAATGCATTCATTTAAATTCCAAACCTTGAAAAATCATCTAGCAAAATACGATTATATTAATTCAAGTGTTCATGCAGTCACATCATGAATTTAACATATTAATTCATACGTTCCAGCAAGTTTAAAAACACCAAAATATTCCGAACAAAATGTATTTAGACGAATTCCAGGCTTAAGCAAATTATCTAGCATAATATGAACACACATTACTACAAATTAGAGCTATCGTAAAAATTTCTTTGCAACACTTATTTAAAATGCTACAACAGCTTATAAATTGTTACTTAAACATTTAAAATATGTTACATAAATATTGAAAAATGTTACCTAAATTTTAAAAAGTGTTACATTAAATCTAATGTAACATCGCCTAAGGTAATACTTGTAAATGTGTTACAATACGTTCAAAGTGCTACAATAGCAAATAAAGTAACACTTTTACAAATATTACCTTAGGCGATATTACATTGGATCTAACATAACACTTTTTAAAATTTAGGTAACACTTTTCAATATTTATGTAACACTTTTCAAAAGTTTAAGTAACACTTTTTAAAAGTTTAAATAACACTTTATAAGTTATCGTAACAAGTGTAGCCTTAGTTTGTAGTAGTGACATTACTTCACGTGTCATGCAGTTATATCGTGAGTTTAACATAATAATTCATATGTTCCAACAAATTTAAAAACACTTTTTTTAAAATGCATATAATCGAATTCCAAACCTTAACGAACTATTTAGCATAATATGAGTACATTATTCACCTGTTCATGCAGTTACATCGTGAGTTTAACATAATACTTCAAACTTTTGAGATGATTTTAAAACAGCAATTTTTTTAACGAGATACATATAAAGCACCTCCAGTCAAAATTACAATGTCATCAATATATTGACTATGCCTTTCACCATCTTGGAGCTTTAAAACCAGCAACTTTCAGTGAACCTCCTAGCTTGTTCACACTCTGCAACCAACCCCTGATAGAAGTAAATCACTCAATTTGAAGGAAGACCAAATAAAAAGGTAACGCCTTGGAAAACGAAAGCACAGTCACAGCCACACAATGGTGTTAGCCGGAGTTAAGTGAGGAGAGAGAGGAGGTCTAGAGGAAGAAATTGATATCATGGAAATTGTTGTCGTTCGTCCTTGCACTTCAACGGCGAAGCGTAGAGTAGGCGACGGAGCGATTCACAATTTCACAAATTGCAGATTCGCAAATTCGGATTCGGCAATACCATGCCTCGTTGCTTCGATCCGGTGCTTTGATGTGTTTGATCGGAAATTTGTTGAGTTTGAAGCTGCGAGTCGATCAGATTGAGTTTGAGAAGGATTTAAATCCCTTGATTTTGGGGATTTTGTTTCCAAAATTGGGGCATTGAGTTGTAATCTGAAATTTTGACCCAAATTATCTTATAACCAAATTTTGACCCATTTTCTTCACCTCTATTTTCTACATTTGCAACCAGGTCCCATTTTCAACTCCATTATTATTAATTGTTGTCTAGTCTCTCGTCTCACCATTTGTTACGGTGAGACGGTATCATATGAGTTTTTCTCTTGATAAAATGTAATCTTTAAAAGATAGTTTCTAAACACACGAATTTCTTGTTGTGCAAAGAAATTTCTCTTTTAAGCATATTCCTAAGTTTAATTTGTGCTCATTATCTCGCTGTCTCTTTCCTAGACGCCCTAGGTCTCGTCTCAATCTTTAGTACAATCTTTAGTACATGATGGATTTTAAAATTTTAATTTGATTACACACAATTTAATTAGGTGTCTCTATTTTTAAAAACATTATTAAAACTTTGGGGGTACTAAAATTTAGGGGAATATAATGAGTTCAAAATTAAAAATAAATGAAAACACTAATAAAAAAACAATGTGTGTATTAGTATTAAAATTTAAAGGTTTAAGAGTTTCTCTCTAACTAGTGCAGCCAATTACTGTCTATTTTTTTCATGTCTTCGATCATTATCAGCATTCACCGATGCGCCACCATGGGCAAGTAGGGAAAGTGGTCTAAAGGAAAGAAGGATTAGATTCAAGGAGTTAAAGATCTATTAGAAGTAAAAAAAATTAACAGAGATTGATCAATTGGAATTGAGAAAAACTGGGGCTATAGAAGGCAAAAGGCTCGCGTGGGGTGAAATAATGGAAGAAGAAGAAGTGCAAAAAATAGTCATCACTGTTCGAAGATATTCAAAAGAAGGTAAGGCAATACATTACAGTCACAATTGAAGGGATGGAATTTGGGGAGATAACAGAAGAGAATGTTGAGGAAGGGGTGAAGCTCTGGGAGAATTGCATGGTAGGCAAACAACCCCCCATTTAAGGTGATGGAGGGTTTTCTGCTCAGATTGTGGGGGGGGGGGGGGACGTGGAGAAGGTATGTCAGTTAAATCATGGTGTTTTTATGGTTAAACTGTTATCAAATTAGATATGTGATAAAATTGTTGGAAAAGGCTGATAATATTTTTTTATGGGAAACATGTAATTGTGAAGAAATGGGATAAGTATTTGGATTTAAATGAACTTGATTTAGTTCATGTATGGATTCAATTACCTGGATGGCCTCTTCCATACTGGAAACCAAAAACAATTTGTAACCGTTAGTTCTCTGGGTAGGCCTATTTGTTTAAATAGAGCTACTGCAGAAAATGAGAGGTTATCGTATGCAAAATTGCAAATAGAGGTCAAATTGGAGATAGGGTACCTAATATTTTTCAGTTTATGAATGAAAACAAGTTATAATAAAGCAAAAGGTTGAGTTTGAATGGAATCCCGTAATGTGCTCAGGCTGTAAAATGTATGGTCATCAGTTGGAGAAATGTAGAAGGAAGGAAGAGATGTGAAAAAAGAAGGACAGATTTATGTTCCAATTCAAAGGAGGGAAGAAACAGGTAAATCTAAGAAGGAGGAAAAACTGAACAAAGGTCTGAAGAAGCTGGATATAGCACAAGTTCAGAAGTGATGGAACAAGGGAGATTGAACAGGGAAATATCAAGAAGGAAAGAAAAGTCATCAGATGATGTATAATATTGCAACATGGAATATCATGGGATTGAATAAAAAGGCTAAACACAGTGAGATAAGAGGATTTTGTCTGAAATATCGAACTGGTTTGGTTGGTTTGCTGGAAATGAAAATTTAAAAAACAAAAAGAGGAGGAACCATGGAGAAGGATAGGACTGAGTTGGAACATAATAAAAAACAGTGATGAAGAAAAAAAAAGGGAGAATGTGGGTGATATGGAGGCCTGGTTTTTATAAAGTGATGGTGATCAATATTGAAGAACAATGGATGGATTTTTTATGTGTGAACAGAGATGATGGCATGGAGTTCTATTGTACAGTGATATATGGATTTAACACGGAAAAAAGAGAAAAGAATTATGGAAATTTTTTAAAAGCCTGGGGATGAGAGATAGGCCCTGGATGTTGATAGGAGATTTTAACTCACCCATCAATCCAGGAAATAGGATTGGAGGAAACCAAATAGAGGAGAAAGAGATGGAAAACTTCAGGGAGGTAGTAGATGTACTGGAGTTAGAAAACATGAAAACAGTTGGAACAGAATACACCTGGAGCAACTAGAGAAATTGAGAAGAAATAATTCCGAGTAAAATTAATAGAAGTCTTGTAAATGCACAGTGGCTCATGGAATTTCAATAATCAGTATTTGAAGTTAAAACAGAACTGATATCAGATCATTTTTCCCCTAGTGGTGAGATTCAGTCAAAAATGGGTGAGGGAGTTGAGGCCATTTAGATTCTTTAACATGTGGGTGAAATCTCAGGTATTCGAAGAATTGGTGAAGAAAGTACGGGGGATGATACCAATAAGAACACTCAGGTATGTGTCAGATGCTTTAAAAAGGTTGAAAAACCTTTGAGAGCTATGAACAGGAGGGGGTTTCATGACATTTGCAGGCAAGCTGAAAATACAAAAGAGAAGTGGGAAATTGCACAAGAAAAACTGAATGAGCAGCCAAGTTCTAGAGAACTGTAGGATGGGATCAACAAGCTAGACAGGAGGCTGAAAAATTCAAAGAAGCCGAATTTAGTTTTTTCCCAGTAAAAAGATAAATTACAGTCGGCATTAGAAAGGAGATAGACCTAAACAAGTGTTCTTTGACTCTATGAAGAGAGGCAATGTCATAACAGAATTCTGGCTCTGAAAGTTGACGGGGATGATGGAACTGGATCAGGCAAAAATTGGAAAAGGCATGATAAATCATTTTAGAATATGGGAATAGTAAAGAAGGAAGAGAAATTTGAAGAAGAGGTTGTACAGTATGGGAATGTGTTAAATCTAGATCAACAAGTTGCACTGATTAAAGTTGTGGGTAAAGAGGAGAAATTGAAGGCTTAAAAGGGGATAAATAAAGATAAAAGTCTAGGGAAATATGGTTATTCGAGTCACTTCTTAATAGAGAGTTGGGATATGATAGCAGAGGATATTGTAAGAGCAATACAAGGTTTCTTTAACGGAGGTCAAATGCCATAAGAGCCCAGAAATGCTGTCATAATGCTGATACAAAAAAAAAAGAACATCCACAGGTACCAGCTGAATTTCACCCAATGGCATGTTGTTTTGTCTTGTATAAAATAGTCATTAAAGTATTGAGTGCAAGAATAGGTGAATTTTTTCCATTATTGATTAGTTATAATGAAAAACGCATTTATAAAGGGAAGATACATTGCGCACAACATGCTTTTGGCTCAGGAGCTTTTGAACAAGTATAATGTGGAAACAATGAGATCAAGCTGTGTGGCTCAGATCGATATTAGCAAAGCCTTTGATAGTATCAATTGGATATTCTTAGTGGATTGGCTATAGCTTTTAAAATTTTCAGATATTCTGATGGAATGGATTCAGAAGAGCACAATGCAATCAGAATTGTGCTTGTCCTATAATTGAAGATACACAGATTCATTTGTCCTATGATGAAGATGGAAATGTAGAAAGGAGTATTAACTATTATTAAAAAATGCAAGAAAGATGGAGTTCATACGCTTCAATTCGCAGACGATCTTCTCTTTTTTATGGTGCAAACAAGAAGTCCCTAAAAGAGGTAAAGGTGGTACTGGAAAAATTCAAAAACATAACAAAATTGGCAATTAATGAAGAAAAATCAAAAATCTTATTTTCCAAGATGGAAGAAGCAGAGAAAGACTTGTTGTCCTCAGTCCTTAATATAACTAAGGGAAAGTTCCCCATGAAATATTTAGGGCTACCCCTATCTTCGGTTAGATGGAGCAAGGAAGACTGTGAACTACTAATTGATAAGATTGGAGGTAGGATAATGGATGGAACACAAAAAATATGTCCCATGCTGGAAAAATTCAATTGATAAATGGAGTACTGATGAGTTTGGTTGGATATTGAGGAGGTGTACTAAGTCTGCCAGAAAGTGTGCATAAACGTATCACCCAAATTTCCACAAGACACCTTTGGGGAAGATAGGAGGGGAAAAGAGAATTTACAGCAGCAGCATGGACTTCGTTGTGTAAAAGCAAGAAAAGAGGCGGAATGGTATAAGAGATTAAGGGATTTGGAACAAAGTGACATTGTGCAAACACCTATGGGATATCAGTCAGGAGAAAGATGTCCTTTGGGTAAAATGGGTACAAGAATACTAAATGACGGGGAAAGATATAGAAGACGTCAAATATTTTTACACTCACAGTTGGCCATGGAAAACTTTAATCAGGCTGAAGGTAAATGAATACTCTGATCTGAAAGAATGTGTTAACAGCGAAGGGAAGCTGAAAATTGCAATGGTGTATGATAAATTGAAGGAGGTGATGAGGAGAGGTATAAAGGGAAGGTGATTTAGCATAAAATATACAGCCGAACCACTAATTCTTCACTTGGATGCTGCTAAACGGGAAGCTAGCAACGAAAGACAAACTAGGAGAATTCTGAATTCTGAAAGATTGATTGGACTACTGCTTTTGTGATCAGAAGGATAGTCTAAATAACTTGTTTGCAGAATGTGATTTTGGCAAGGAGCTGATTAGAAGCTTGGGGTTGTCAGAGATATAAAAAAAACATAAGACAAATGAAGAAAGTGATGCTGATGATGTCCATGAGAAGGAGAAGTGGGAATTGGTGCAGATAATTGAAGGGTTATATGGTTTGGAATGAAAGAAATAGGAGAAAATTCGAAGGAAATGAGTTAAAGGCAGCTACTATTACATAGCGAATTCTAGCAGAATTCGAATGGAGGAAATGTCGGGGAGAAAATCTGAGCACAAATTGTGCAAAAATGGAGGGAAAATAAGTTGAATTTTTCTTTTAGAAGTAATGGAGTTTTGTTTGTAAAAAGCTAATCGTGATAGCCAGTATTTTGTAATTTTTTCTTTATTTGATTAAAGAAAATAATTTACCAAAAAAAACAATGTATTAACCACCTAAAAATATTTTTAAAATAGAGTAAAGTGCTATCTGAACCTAACTTTACGTTGAAACTTTAAAGTGTCAATGTAACCCTGCAAAACAAGAAAGTACCAAAATAACCCTAACTTTATGATGTATGCATCAATCTAACCCTGAGCGCCGTTGACTTTGATTTTTAAGTCAATGGAAAATTTGGCCGGAATTTAATGAAATGACCATTTTGCCCCATATAAAAAGGGAAAACAAAAAATGGAATAAATGAAGCAAATGAAAAAAAAAAGATTTTCGTTGATCAACTTCTTTCTTTTAAGCCTAGATCGCATCTCCTTCGAGCAGCCGCCGGAACTGGGAGACGAGGTCGAGGCTGATGATGGATTTCAAGATGCTGTCATGGACGGTTCAGATAAATAACAATCTATAACTTACATGAAAAAGTTATAGGTAAGCTATGGTCATTGTAGATAAATAACAATCTATTATATTGAAGGGCAAAATGCTTTCATGCCCTCCCCCCAGTTCTCTAATTAGTGCAAATATAACCCTAATTTTTCAAAAGTGCAAATATACCCCTTGACTGAAATTGACTCAAAAACTCCTACCCATGTCCCCACAGACTGACATTGATCGGCCAAATTCTGGCGTTGACCAAACTAAAAATGACCAAAATATCCTTATTTTTATTTTCAATATAATTTTGGATTATTTTAATCCCGAAGTGAGGCCGGTCATAACATAAACAAGAATTTCAGGGTTACATTTGTACTTATATTATAAAGTGGGAGGTCGGATCATCTCTATTTTTATATGAAAAAATTGTGAATTGTCTGCAGAAATATAATACTATCATTGGTTGGGACAGAGATTGTACTTTATAAGTAATTTATGGTCTGTAAAAAAAAGAAAAATAAAGAGTCTGACGCATCTATTATATCTATCATTGGATAAAAAATATTATCCACAACTACTATGTCGGAATAATGATGCAACTAACCAGCCTAATAATCTAACCAAATGACATACACTGCATTGCTTTGATATCCTCATGACCACCATCAATTCTCACTTATGTAGGCGTACTCGATTCCTTCGTCGCAAATATCACTATACATAAATTTTGAACATAATCCAAATACCGCATGCACAAACTACAAATGATAAAATGCAAATAATGGAAATAAACATGATATATCGATGAATCATAACTGTAATCAATCGATGCATTCCTAACTAGGTTCCATTTCCGGAAAACTAATATCAAACAAACAAATTAGCTCAAAAGCACAACACAACCTCGTAGCTAAACCTCCAAAGCAAACATGCAGAGATGTCAATGGATATACTGCATCATATACATTATCCCCTAACAAAACTTAGATATTTAATTAAACAACAAAAAATAAACATCAAAGCATACTAAAATCAATAGAATAACATTGCTAAACATGACGCTAACATTTGATATAACCGAGGGAGAAAGGAATAAACCGTGTAAGTCGATCATTCAACGCACTGCTCTTACTTTCAGACGATATCTACTCAATTTGAACAACAAATTCTTTCGTGAACTTTGATTTTCCGAAACTTAGCAATGTGTGTGGAGAAATAAGAATTATACGATTGTTATTATGGAGAGTGAGTGAATGAACAAGTAATTGAGCTGCACATATATGAGAGGAGGCACTCGGTCTGTGCCAATGGAGGCTGGAGAGGTTGAGTTACGACGGCATTAGGGCGGTGGTGGATGGTGTTGGTTTGTTTAGACTAGGGGTATATTTTCACATTCAAAAAAATTGGGGATTATATTTGCAATTATCAAAGAACTGAGGGGGTATAAAAGTACATTTTTCAAAATTATATCAGGGCAAAGTATTGTAGTTAAAACGAGGCAGATATGTAATTTTATTTGATTCCGGTTTGATTAAAATTTTCAGGTGAGAACATGGGTATATTTGCACTTTCCCAAAATTGGGGATTATATTTGGACTTATCAAAGAACTGGTGGGTATAAAAGCACATTTTACTATATTAAATTAGCGGATATATAGCGATATAGTAGTGTCGGGGCGGGGATGAGGCGGATCTGAATTAATATTCACGGTCAATCCACTAGCCACGGCGAGCATCATTTTCATCTCCACTCCATCCTCTCTCTATCAAAACTACCTCCATGCCCACCTTATTAGAGCATATGTGGGGTGCACCTCCACCAAAACCTATCCCACTATTGCCCTTATATAAAACTTGCAACCACGATTAAGAATGAGCAGACAGATCCCCTCCAAGTAAAAAATCCTAAAAACCACAAACACTCAAACTTAAAGCAGATGCCCAAGTCGAGCTACAAATCGTGAGCAAAATGTTAAGAGATACTGGTTGTTCTCATGTCTGTTTGGACGATGATGTTCGTCAAACCGCGACCCAAGATCTATAGAGTTTAAGGTCAAAGGAAATATTGATCCATGTGATTCAAAATCAAAACAACGGGAAAAAAACTACATGACAAAAAAATTGTTATGCTAAAGTGAAGAATTTAAACATATAAAAACTACTATTACGCTCGACTGGGGAAGAATAAATCCATATTATAGTGTGATTTGGGATAATAAGGTCTAAAAATCACTTCAGTGAATAAATTAATAGGGAGCAAACTATATTTTACTTGACAAAATCTAGTGTAATTCGCGCAATTTAATTGGGCATTACTAAATCACTCCATGTATTTGACATTTTTATGCCCTAATATGTATATATTTTAATAATGCTTCATTTTATTTTAATTTTAAATTAGGGAAAAACACACCATTGTCCCACTTCCCTAGCCTCCTTACACCCCCCCCACCCCCAAAACGGACAACGCCAAAAAACTACCCTACCTTACCCGCCGCCACCCCGTCACCCCACCCCGCCAGTGCTCCGCTAAACCCTCCACATCGCCGCTCTGCAATCTAGTAAACCCTCCTCGTTGCTGATATGCAATCCGGTAAACGCTCTCTGTTATGAGGGAACCATCCGTCGTGAGAGATGGAGGGGCGTCGTCGTCGCGAGAGAATTTCACTCATCTTCGTCGCGAAATATGAAGTTGTGCCGCCTTAGCGAGAGAACATCTCTTGTCTCTATCGCAAGAGACAAATGCGCACCACTATCACAAGAAAAACCATAGTTAGAGCTCCTCTCGCCTTACGTCGGAGCTCCTAGTTGTCAAACCTCCTCTTATGCTAGGAATGGATCTCTTCAGTAGCGAATCAGTGCCTCCTATGATGTTAAAAACTTTGCCAGCAAGTTCATTCAGGATTCTTGAAACATTTTTTGACAAGTTCGTCGAAAAATTATCGACCACCGCCTAGAAGTTCACCATTTTTGGCAACTTCGTCGAAAACTTCACGGGCGGACAGTAAAAATTTGCCGCCATCAGTTATTAATTGAATAAATTTAATCAAAGATTTCATACTCCCTCCGCCCCAGCGCAAGTTGCACGGAATATTTTCATGGTTTTCAAGAAACATGTTTGACTTTTAATATGTTTACTTACGTATAGTAGCAATAAAAATCGACATTAAGAAACTACTTATTACGAAGAATCCAACAATATCACATACGTTAATATTATTGTTCACATATTTATTCAAATATGTGGTCAAATTTTAATAATATTGACTGTCAAATAGTAAGTGTGCACCTAATGATATGATAGTAAGCCCATTGGTCAAATAGTAAGTATAGAGGAAGTACAAAATTTGATGCACAATAAAAAAAATACACGTAAGCTAGTAAACCCATTGGTATTACGCTTTTGAACAAAGTCGTATTATCTCCTCTCTGAGAAAATCAATCTCCTCATCGCCTTTCTTCTCCAACGTCTCACTCAGTTCTTTTGCTTTCTTCCTCACAACTTCACCACTTTCATCCACCAAAACCTTCCTTATTACTCCCGCAATTTCTTCACTCCGGAGCTTTCCGCCGCCATCCCGCAAGGCCTCCACGCCGACTCCCACCTCCTCCACCAGCCTCGCATTCAGGGGCTGATCGATTTGCATCGGAACCGCCACAATCGGAACCCCCCATCTCACGCTCTCCAAGATAGAATTCCACCCGCAGTGGCTCACAAAAGCTCCTGTGCCGGAATGCTTTAGGATCTTCGCCTGAGGAGCCCATCCTTCCACGATCTTTCCCCTGTTCCCAACTCTCCCTAGAAAGCCCTCCGGAAGCGCATCCTCCATACTAGGTTTCTCTCCGCCGGAATTTGGGAACCTGATGACCCAGATGAAATTCACATTGCTAAGCTCCAACCCTTTTGAGATCGCGTCTCTCTCTTCTTTGGTTAGGAAGTATTCGCTCCCGAATGAAACGTACACAATGGAGCCCTTCTCCTTCTCGTCCATCCACGCCATGATTTCCTCATCCTCGTCTCTGCATTCGTCGCTGTCGGAATCTTGGACGAGATGGCCCACCGGGACGGCCTTCTTGTGAGTAACGGTTGAAAACAAGTCGATGTATTTACCCTCAATCTCCCTGCAAGATTTCACCAGCAAGATTTCGGATGACATTCTTCTGGCGTCGATGACATCTTGGAAATCGATGTCGCCGTGGCCCTGAGTCCTCGCCCTCTCGTAATCCCGGAGATAAATCTCCGGGGTGTCATCTCTCAGCCCTCCCACGAAGCAGCAAAACGTTGCGCTTGCGGGGAGGAACTGAACCGCCGGAATACCGACACCGGAAGCCATTTCCTGCGCCCAGGCCTGAATGTAGTCGTAGATGACCAAATCAGGCTGAAGAGAGCTGAGAATTCCGGCGAACTGAGGGCTGGATGATTTGTATGCTTTCTGGAGAGGGACCATGAGATGGGGCGGGAGGCCGTTGGTGGTGTGGTAGTGGGGAGGAAGCTCCGGCGAGGAAGGAAGATGAAACTCGACTAATTCTATGGAGTCGGAGTATTTCCCGGTGAGTTTTTTCTCGACGGAGGAGAGATTCACGGGAGTGGAGCATAAGTAGATGTGAAAGTTTCGGGTTGACAGTCTTTTGGCGAGCTCGAAGAAAGCGGAAATGTGGCCATGGGCTAACCATGGAAGCATCAGAACTTTCATTTTCATGGCTGCTCTGGTTTTCTTCCTCTACGGTATTCTGTGGGGGAATATATACAAAAAGGTTTTAGAGTAATGGAAGGCGGCTTTGACTGTGACGAAGTAAAGTATGGCGCCAACTGACATCACGACACTCGCACTCGTGGTGTCGTGCGTGATAGCCAAATCAAACTCTTTCTAGATGGACTGACTTTTTTTTTTTTTGGAAAAGATAATGAATTGTTTGACTTGTCAAGTGAAAATTCGTGATCTACATACAAAACAATTAATTCACCTTCTAGTTGTTGTTTATGGTTTAATTTGTTTATTAGGTCTCTCCAGCCCGCACATCTAGGTCTCTCCAGCCCGTTTGTGTCGAATCATGCTGATATTTGTTAAATTTAAATCTCTGAAGACATAATGTAACTTCTGTTATAACACTCAACGTTCGTTTGCTTCCAATTAAAAATCGTGTGAGATCACATGCACAATATGATGTCTTCATGATTTTCCATTCGGAAAAACAACTTGCATGCAGTTATCACTTGACCACGGAGTACAAACCCTGGCCAGATGATGAATACATGACTCCAATTAGTATCAAACAAACACTTAATAAACCATTACAAACAGAACACATTTCAGTGTTTTAAAAATAAGACAACGATATTAAAAAAAATGTAACAAACAATTATAGTAATAAACTGCACAACTCAAAGCAGAGCAAAGAATTAAAGCTCCAAAAGATGCACAACTTGCATCTTACTCTATTTAATGTTCAACACCTTCAATATTAATCATAAGAATTGTCAGTTAGGGGCCATGTAAACCAAACAATACAATAAATAGCACTCATGCGCGATCAGAAAAAGAGTCGGATTATTATGTGATCACAAAAAATTCAGATTGTTATGTGCTAAAACCCTTGAAAATGTTGACAACTTTTTATAACCTGTGCTCTGCTTCTTAGTTATGTAGATAAGTTACAGTAAAAAAGAGTAGAAAAAGATAAGAGGTGTATATTGATGAGTTGGCCAGAAAAATCACCGCATTGATATATCTATACATACATAATTTTATTGAACTTAGTAGAAAGACACTCAATGGCAATGTCATCTCCAAAAGTAGCAGCACGACCATTTCATCATATTCTAGTGTTCTAGGATTCAGATAACCAGTTTTGCATGAATCATGTAGCAAAGGAATTGAA
>JAULKM010145773.1:0-17777 GCA_032355605.1 Rubia tinctorum | reverse complement strand
AGATAGGTATCAATAAAATCGGACTTGCGACGAAGTGGAAACAACCAAGTGAAGCGGGAAAAATCATCCACAAATAGTGCATAGTGCGAAAAATCATTCATCGATAAAACAGGAGAAGGACCCCAAAAGTCACAATGAATCAAATCAAGTACATGCTCAGCACATTTATGGTTCTCCACAAAAGCTAACCATTGGCCTCGAGCCATAACACAAGAGGCACAGGTCTGCGGTTTAGGCAATAAAGACGAAACAGAAAGTAAACCGGACTTCTGTAAACTAGAAATGACTGTTGTAGGCGCATGACCCAATCGAGCATGCCAAAGCTCGTATGATGCACACCCTTTATTCTGCTGCAAATGATAGAAGTCCATGATTCTAATAGAGAGGCCAAAGAGAGGGGGAGGCGGCCGCCGACTTGGAGTTGGGAAGAGGGTTTAAATTTTTTAGAAAGTTTTGAACCAAGTTTGCTCAGATAGCATAATAGAAAATATTTTCCGTAATAATTATTATTGATGACCAGGAGAATAAATAGAGTACAAGACATAAAAGTGAAAAAATCCAAGTATAACTCTAAACAAGATAAAATTTAATCTAATTATCTAACTGATTTATTCTAACATATTTTAATGGGATATTTTGTATTTTTTATTTAGAGGATAAGATGTTAGCACTGTGTAGAAGAGTGTTTAAAAGACAAATAAAACAAAACAAATAGAGTATTACCTGAAGCTAGATTTGATTTGCACACGATTTGCTCTAAAGTTTGTTTGTTGGTTTTTTGTGTGAAGGTATAGATTGAGAAAGACTTTAGTCTTTGCTGCTATTAATTAATTACCATGTTTAAAGGAAGTGATTTCATCACTACATCATCGATTATTGACCAATTCAAAAATGTATTCATAGAAAAGACAAATTAATATGATGGTTTAGTGATAATTGATAAACAATTAACCAATGGAGGTAGATAATAATTGTCGAAGATTAGTTACCTTACGATAAAAAAAAGTTTTGGGAAAAATGGTCTTTCCATAACCTTATGGAAAGACGGATTTAATTACAATAATAAAAGATAGAAGGTTTTAGTTGCAATATCAAAATTTTATTATGCAATAGATAGTAATTATAAAATTTATAGCCTGATTCATGCAACACAAAAATTTTAGCTTAACTTCTTCTAATTTACACTTTAAACCTTCATCTTTCAATTACTTATGCAAAGACCAGACGGAATAAAAAATACACAATAACCTAATTGAACATAAAATTTGGTACTCCGACGTGTGCTTCTATCCACCCAAGTTTGACGGAAAGCAAAATTAATTTGATGACATTTACTATGCACAACAAATTCTGTACTATACAGTAGTTAATGAAAGCAATGCAAATTTTTACGTAAAAATTTCATTTCACAACCAATTTTGTGCCTTATCAAAAGACCAATACACCAGATTTAATGTAAAGTATACTTTCCATTCATTTCACATTGAAACATCATTTTACAACTCGACATGTGCTTCTATCCACCCAAGTTTGACGGAAAGCAAAATTAATTGATGTCATTTACTATGTACAACAAATTCTGCACTATACAATAATTAGTGACTGCAATGCTACTTTTTAAGTAAAAATTAGCATTTCCAACCCACAACCAATTGTGTGCCTTATCAAAAGACCAATACGCCAAAGTATACTTTCCGTTCATTTCACATTAAAACATCATTTTGCAACATAGTAATTACAATAATCCATTAGGAGAACAAGTTAAATCAAAATTTTAAAAAGAATAAAATGGATGGAAAACAATAATCTAAATCTTATACGTCATAACGTCCCACTATATGTATTTTAGTTTTACATTTTTAAATAAAAATATGATCTAAATAGTTTTACTGTGATAATTATTATATATAATTAAAAAATATCCATATGCACATTTATTACTAATATTGTAATTATACTAATTTTGCATTAATATTACTAATTCACTAAAATGGATAAAACTCGAGCACTAAATGGTTAAACTCAAAATTTAATGAATTGGAAATATAAGATTATGTATGGTGTTAATTAACTAATAAATTGATATAGAGTACTTATATATTCAAAATATATAGAAGGAATAGATAAATAAAGATATAATAAATTTTCAATAGTATTAAATTACATAGAAAAATTAAACTAATACTTTACACAAAAAAATATTACTAAAATACTAAATGAAATAAATATGACTTCTAAAATACCCAAAACAATTACATAAAATACATGAATATATTTTCCTTAAAGAAAAAAAACAATATATATAAATGGAAGGATATTACCTCTAGATGCACCTAAATTACTAAATAATTTCACATAAATTATCATTGATGCCTTTGGATTGAAACATTATTTTTTCAATGTAGGTAGGATAATTTTTTATACAATATAATTTATTTGTTACTTTAAAAATAATTTATTATGTATTGAATTCAAAATATACAATATTTGGTTCAAAGTTTGTTTGTCTACGTTAAAATGTATCATGTTCACGTGTTCATTTTTAATGATATAAATTAAAATTTTATTAAAACATTTTAGATTTTATTTCAATAAAGATAGGACGGTACAAAGAAAAATATTTTTTTAAAATAGTATTAATTCAAATTGATAATTTAGAGAAAATCGATGGTTAGACCAACTAACATTAAACCAATCATGAAAATTCTAATTTAAATAACTTTTATGGTCAAATTATAATTGTTTATACATCGCAACACGTTTTAAAGTTTTTCAAAATTATAGTAATTTTGTTGCAATAAATCAAAACAAACATTAAATCTCCCATTGGTTAATCAATTATAAAAATGATCCATCTAATAGTTAGTCGGTCTAGAATAAAACTTTTAATATTAGTTATTAATTATTTAAATAGTAAAATACTTGTCAAATCTTTTAATAAATTTGAAAATATTTAATTATTTGAATAAATAAATTAAGACAAAATAGTGGGAACACTAGTGGAGAGCCTTTGATCAAAGACATCGATCAAAAGCAGTTCCCGAGTAACCGTCTTTGATGAGAAATCGAAAGAGGTTCCAAGTTAAGAACTCCGTCCTCGGTCAATTTTTCATTTTAAAGGCAGATAAAATCAAATAAAGGCAAATTCGCCTTTAATGGCAATCGATTAAAGGCGGTTCCACTTGTAGAATTGCCTTATCTGCTTCTGAAACATATCTAAATCTCATAAATAAAGGGATTTTCCTTAACTCAAATATCCCATAATATTCCATAAATCCAATTTCACAATTATAGGGATTATCTATAAAAAAAACATTATGCTTCTAAACGGCTAAATCAAATATTGCTAATTCTCCAAGTTTCTATAACTCCTTTTCGTCGCAATATTCTACTCGTCAAATCTGAACTTTCCCAGTATGTTCCAACATGGAACATTTTTCCTTTTTAACACTAGTTCACAAATGTCAACACAATAATCAATGAGATGCACGTAACGTTACAATCTCCCCATTTTTACATTTTGTGGACCCAACCATTTTGTACTAATAACATCAAAAGAAAAAACTTCCATCGTACATAATCATCAGAATTTCAGAAATCCCTCCATGTTGGAACATACATGAATAACCAACTCTGAATCAATAAAAAATACCAAGAAATCCAAAAATTCAAAATTAATTCAGAGAATTACACCAATAATATCCATATCCCCCTTTGGGAACATTAAACATGCCAAAATCTTAGAAAAATATGAATAGAGAAGCAAAATAAAAAACAGCTTCCCCTAAAGTTAATACTGACTAGGTTGGAACATAGTCTATCAGAAATAAAACTGTCTAGGAGCAGCTTTCTAATCTTTCAATTGAGCCCTCTCTTCTTCAAGTTTGGCCTTCTCTGCTTCCAAGGCCGCAAGCTAAATAGTAATAGCACCAAGTCTAGCATTCAAAGCTTCCAACTTAACTTGCTTGTCTCCTTGAGCAGAATCACCAGATTTCGGTTTTTATGGTAAGTCATTCACCAGCCTTTGACCGAATATTTTCTTGTTTGGCTTCAACGACTCAGTCTCTATAATCTCGTCCTTTGGCTTTTCCTTTAATTTCTCATCTCGAACCAACGATGATATGATGCACGGATACACCAGGGCATGTTTTGCCTTTAAGGAAAATACCTTGACGGACAATGGCTTGCTGAATGAGTAGCCCGAGGTTAACCGGCTTCTGTGTTCCAACACAGTAGAGTAACCTTGTCATTTCACGGGTAAGGGTTGTGGTGTTTGAGGATGGCATCCAGGAATTTACAGCCACCTGATACAGCCCAAAGAACCTGGAAGTCCAGCACAAAGCCGGAGAATAACCAGTCGCCGTCCATTCAGTCTTGACTCCACCTGAAATCTCAGTCAGAATTTGGTCATCCGAGACCTCCATTCCTTCATAAAAAATTCCTTCAAATTCTGGAGTCTTCAGCCCCAATAGCCTGTTGACCCTTTTAGCCGAAAAGTTCACAATTTTCCCTCGCACATACACCCGGTCACACCAAGGTGAATCTTCCTCAAGATTTCCAGCTATGAAGTTGGAATATTTCACAATTTGTTTGTTGTAATCAAGGAACCATGTGGCAGCCTTTCTCATCCCTATCAACGCTAGATTTATATGCCTCTAAGTCTATAGGTCTTTCAAAAATCAACTTCTTATGAGCAAATACATCCCTCATCTCCTCACAATTTGAATCATAAAAGATTTCAGACAGCGCATGACTTACCAGAGGAGGAGGTGGTACATTTTTCTTCTTCTTTTTGGGAGAAGGTTGTGCCACCTTGCCCTTTTTGGTAGGCTGTGATAATTCAACCTTATTGATTTTCATTTTGGCTTTCTTATCCTGAATGAATTCGTCTAGAACCTCATCACTAGAGTATGCGAGCACAGGTTCATGTGTTGCTTGATTCTGCTCAGTATAGTGTGTTCCAACATGTTGTTCCTGTGTTGGAACATGTTGTGCTTTTTCCTCTGTTTCAGCAGTTTCAAGGGTGGGGTCTTCTCCCCCTTTCTCCAACCTCTCATTTGAAAATCATGATCCTTCAGGCTTTCCCCAGCAGAGCCCAAATCGGTATCATCAACTTCCATCTCCCTTTCTTGCTGGTATGTTGGAACATCAACCTCTGCTTCATTATCACTGTCTAACAAAACTATCACTAGAGTCTTTGCAGCCTTTAGTTTCTCAATCTTCTTGGTATTCACAGCATCAACCATAATAACTTTCAACTGGTCCGTAGATTTAATCACCTCCAATCCTACAGCCTCTTCATAAGATATTTCTTTAATTTTCTCAAAGCTCCTTCTCGGAATGTAATAGAAGACATGTAACGTATCTTTGCCTCTGTATTCCTTGTACTCACCCCTTAGCAGTTTAACATCAAAACACTTAATGTAATGCAACTCTCCTATGTCTCTAGAGAGCACCTCATCCATTTTAACATCTAAAAACTCAACCTTTAGGTTTTCTAAGTTTCTCAAATCAATAGGAACACGATTTGCTTGAATCCACTTAGCAAATTCATCTAAAGAATTAAAAACCCTATCATTCTAGATGACTTGAGTGGATTTAGAGACTGATACCTTTTGGTATTTCGGTTTCTCACTGCTTGATGAGTCCTTTAAAGGTTTGGCAGAGGTTGATGCTTCCTCCTTGCTTAGAGATTTCTTCTCAAATACACCAAAAGTGAGGAGAATAGGCTTATGAATTTCGGCCATCGTAGAAACATCTTGGCAAGAGGTTTTTGTTTGGCAAGAGAGTTCTTGGATCACTCAAATTCATCAACAAAATAACTTCCAAGATTTTGAAAATTTTGGTAGAGAAGAAGATGGTGTAATGCTGAAAAAGAGGGAATGTTGAGAGATTGTAAAATTTGAACCAAAAATAGCTTCTTCCATTTTTCACCTCTAACCGTGTCCACATTTTACCTTACCAAGGTAATAATAAGCTTTCTTCTCTTGTCAAATCATGTCACATCTTTAACTTCCAACATACCATTCAACCACTTCAACTATTCTTCTTCTTCCGCCAATTTTTTAAATTTATTTTTGACTTTCTATTTTTTTCTGATTTTTTCAGAAACAAAAATTATCTGAATCATAAAATATACATATTGTACAGAGAAGTTTTAGGCATCCATCACATTCGATATACACCAAGGTGTTGTCTAAGAAATTCAAAGGTTGAAGCATCCAATGATTTAGTGAATATATCAGCATATTGTTCGCATGTTGGAACATAGGCTACTACAACCTCCTTCCTTTAAACTAAGTCTCTAATAAAGTGGTTCCCAATGTCGATATGTTTTGTTCTAGATTACTGAACCGGATTCTTAAAGATGTCAATTGCACTTTTGTTGTTACACGTGATTTTTAGAGATCATTGTTGAATTCCATAGTCACTTAACATTTGTTTCATCCATAATAATTGTGCACAACAACTTCCGGCAGTAAGATACTCAGTTTCAGAAGATGATACTAAAATCAAAATTTTCTTCTTACTATACCAAGAGACCAAATTCATGCCAATAAAGAAACAGCCACCAGTAGTACTTTTACGATCATCTGCATTACCAGCCCAGTCAGAATCACTATAGCCAATAAGGTTCGAGTCTTGATTCTTAGAATACCAGATACCACAATTGGAAGTCCCACTAACATATCGTATAATTCTTTTTACTACAGTAAAATGAGATTCCTTCGGGTCAGCTTGAAATTGTGCACAAACGCCTACGCTGAAACATATATCTGGTAGGCTAGCAGTAAGATACAACAAACTTCCAATCATGCTTCTGTATACTTGGTTTGTTTTATGAACAAACCATTTTTCTATTGCTTAACTTGAAGCCCTAGAAAATAAGTATGTTATCCAACCATGCTCGTCTCAAATTCGGCTTGCATTAGAGACATAAAATCTTTCACCATAGGCAATGAAGTAGAGCCAAACACAATGTCATCCACATAGATTTGAGCTATCAAGCACTTGGATGATTTCACGAGCACAAACAACGTACGATCTACTCCCCCTCGATGATAAAATTTCTTAAGTAGAAAGTTTGTCAGTCGTTCATACCTTGCTCTAGGTGCTTGTTTCAAACCATATAGTGTCTTCTTAAGTCGATACACATGATGTGGATAATGAGGATCTTCGAATCCTTTAGGTTGTTCCACATATACCTCTTCATTCACCACTCCATTTAGAAAAACACTTTTCACATCCATCTGATATAATGTAAAAGCAATAGCAGGCAAGATGTGGATAAATTCTAACCTGGACACATATGCAAAAGTTTCATCAAAGTCGACACCTTATACTTGAGTATATCTTTGTATCACCATTCTAGCTTTATTGCGAGTAATCTGTCCATAAGCATCAGACTTGTTCTTGAAAATCCATTTTGTACCAATCACATTAACACCTTTCGGACGGGGAGTAAGATACCACACATCATTGCGTTCAAACTATTCGAGCTCTTCTTGCATTGTCGCAATCCAATATTCATTAATTAATGCTTCCTTGTAATCCTTTGGCTCAATGAGTGAGATAAAACATTGCAATCCAGCAAGCTCACGGTAATTCACCCTAGGAACGGATCGGGTTCTCCTTGAAATTGGTTCCAGTATCTCTAGTGTTGGAATATACGGACTCAGTGTGGGGGAGTGTGTTCCAATCTACTCTTTTACTTCAGATACCGGCTGCTCTTCTCCTTGATCCTGTGTTCCAACATAGTCTAGTTGGTTTGGTAGATTGAACTTTGTTGAAATATACTCAACATCTGGTTCATCGTCTTTCTCTTTTGAATCCTGTTTGTCATTTGAATCCTCCACACCAACATTGATTGACTCCATAAGCATATTTGTGTGAAGATTATACACAAGGTATGCTCGACTGTTCATAGAATACCCCAGAAATATACCAACATCACTACGATTGTCAAATTTGGCAAATGGATCTCTATCTCGTAGAATATAACACTTGCTTCCAAACACATGAAAATGAGACACACTTGGATGCCTTCCCTTCCAAATATTGTAAGATGTCTTATTGGTAAATGGTCGAAGATACACTCGATTGATAGTATAACAAGCTGTATTAGCAGCTTCTGCCCACTATTTTTTGTGTATGCATTTTTCTGCAAGCCTGACTTGAGTCATCTCTTGAAGTGTTGTATTCTTCCTTTCGACAATGTCATTCTGCTGTGGAGTGATTAGAGCGGAGAATTCATGTTAAATCCCAAGTTCATCACAGAAATCACTCGATTGAGAGTTTTCAAATTCCCTGCCATGATCACTTCAGATTCATACTAGCTGTCCAACTGGACTTCCCTTCCCAGTCTGTAATTTTAACATCAAACTTCTAAACACATCCACATTATCATATTTTTCTTTGAAAAATGCCACCCATGCATATCTGGAAAAATCATCAACACATACAAATATGTACCTCTTTCCACTCACACTAGGTGTGTTGACTAGACCCATAAAATCCATATGCAATAATTCAAGGTTCCTTGAGGTAGTAACATACTGAGCTGAAGAGTGGGGAGCTCGAATCTATTTACCTTGCTGACATGGTCCGCATAAAATTCAATTCTTGGTCATAAGCATAGGCATTCCTCGAACTGCCTTTGAATTAGCGATTTTCACCAAGGTTTGGTAGTTGATATGACCAAGATTTCTATGCCATAGTGCGCCTTCATCTTGTTTTGAATTAAAAATCGTGATTCGTGCTCCAGTAGATAACAATTGTCTGATGATCGAATACTAGAAAGTACTTTATCATTCCTATGTCTCACCACACATTTGTGTTTATGAAATTCAATTGTCATATTGTAATCACACAACTGACTGATGCTTAACAAATTCTCCTTTAAACCCTTGACGAGCAACACACTAGAAAACACCGAAAAACCTTCAATGTGCATTTCACCTCTACCAATAAGTTGGCTCTTCTTTCCATCACCAAAAGTAACAGAACCACCATAATATGGTTTTATATTTGTCAAAAACTCCTGAGTTCCGGTCATATGAAAAGAACACTCACTATCAAAGTACCACGAGTATCTAGAATGTGCAATAACTGAAGTATGAGCAACAAAACAAGTATTCAAGCATTTGCGATTCCATACCTTTCGAACCATCTTTGACCATTGTGTACTGTCTATGTTGGAACATACAGACAGCTGACGTCCATTCATGATATCTCTCAATAATTTGAAACACCATTCTTCGGTATGACCTTGAAGCATACAATAACTACATATAAGAGGTTTTCTCACACGATTCTTAATCACCCTTTTCTTCATATCTTGCACCTCCATCTTGAAATTTCCAATATTGCATGATATATTGCCATAACAAATTCCTTGCCTATCTCCGAAGCTCTTTCCCATGGTCAGAATATCATCTAATCTTGCCTTGCTAGAATTTAATTTCCTGATTGTTGCTTCTGCTAATTCTTCCCTTTCAGTCATAGTATTAACTTTCACATTCAGATCTTCAATTTAGCTCTTAAAATTTTCAACCCGCACTTTCAATTCCTTCTTTGCTTCGGCCAATTGACTTTTCTCCTTCTTCAGAGATTTATTTGCATCTGCCACCTTTACCCACATGTCATACATCTTTTCATATGAAGCATAATTGTCTTCATCACTCACTGATTGGTCTTCATCATCGCTGGAAGTATCGGCAGAACGTATGTTGGAACATACCATCTTTGTGTTGGAACATATAGCAGTATCTGAGTTGGAACATGTGTCCACAGCTTCATCACGAATTTTCTCTCCAAATTCCACATAATTACTGTTAAGTTCCTCTCCATCTTTCTTTTCTTCATCATCCTCACTCCATGAGGTAACATATAATCTTCCTTGCTTCTTCCGGGTATTGGCAAATTCAGACTGGATATGTCCAAAACCTTCACATTCTCTACACTGAATCCTTCCTTGATGTTTTGCTTCACCACCTTGATTTCTAGTGAACTGCTGGTTTCCTTGCTCCATGCGATTTCCATGGCTCTTTCCAAAGTTCTGTCCACGTGGTCTATTTCCTCTAGTTCTTTCTTTTGATTTCTTGTTCACAACCTTCTTCAGCATTCTTGAGAAATTCTTAGTGATGAGAACAATTTCTTCAATATCATCCTCATTATCTGATTCATGATCATCCCGTGATGAAGATGCTTTAAACGCCAACTCCTTCTGAGTTTTGTTTGCAGGATGTTCCATGTTCATCTCATACGTTTGTGGTGATCCCATCAATTCATCCAAGGACATTATGGATACATCTCTAGCTTCTTCTATTGCTGCAACCTTCATGGCAAATCTCTTGGGCAATGATCTTAAGGTCTTCTTCACCATCTTCGCTTCCTTATAAACTTTTCTCAATTAATAAGCAATATTTGAGATGTTTCTGAGTTTCCCATTGAATGTGGCAATCGTATCATTCTCCTCCATTTTCAATTCTTCAAACTTGGTTGCCAACATTTGGAATTTGGATTCACGTACTCGACTGGTTCCTTCATGTACAGTCTGCAAGATATCTCATGCTTTCTTTGCCTTATGACATGTAGAGATGAGTTTAAACTGATTTTCATCCAATGTTGTGAAGATAGCATTCAATGTTTTGGAATTTTCCAGCGATGGCTTTAATTCATCTAGTGACCAAAATGCTTTATCTTTAAGCGTTTGTTTCTTTGAACTTGACTCTCTCTCTTTCTCCTTAGAGCTGGATTCTTTGTCTTCAGTTGGAGGATTCCACTCGTTCTCAACAAAGTGCCATACAAGTTCATCCAGAGAATTGATAAACACCCTTATGCAAGCCTACCAGTAATTATAGTTCATTTCTTCTAGCAGTGGTGGCCGAGTCGTCATAGTAAAACCATATCATACTTTCCTTGACACAACCAAGGTAAAACGCAAGTGACCTCGCTCTGATATCAATTGAAAAAAATGGTTTTACCGTTTAGCTTTAACTATCAAACAAATGTTCCAACATAGGCTACTTTAACTAAGTATGTAAAGTAAATAATGCACGAGACACACAACTTGGTTACGCAGTTCGGTGAAATCCACCTAGGTCTGCGAGGTCTGGATTAGTTCAGAATAAATCCACTAATCAGAGATATAGTACAAAGTATATCATACAACTATACTTATCTTCTAATCACAACATGTGGATTTTTCAAGCTTTCCTTGCTACCGATCCGCCTTGATCAGACTCCCTCAGACCTCGAAACTCGTCAACGCTGGATCTCCTCCTCCCAAGAAATTAAGGTATATGTTATGAACTTTGAACAACAAGTCACGTATGTTGGAACATATAAAATTCTAGTTCTCGCAAAGCTCTCAGAAGATAGAAATATGATGTGCAAATTTTCTCAATTTAATTCATATTCTAGCAGCCGTATAATGTCCTCTATTTATAGTTCATATGCAGATTGGAATATACCATGATTATCTCCATAATATTCCTATTCCTTATATGCTTCTGAAGCATATCCAAATCACATAAATAAATGGATTTTCCTTATCTCAAATATTTCATAATATTCCACAATATCTAATTTCATAATTATAGGGATTTTCCATAAAACAATTATGCTTCCATACGGCTGAATCAAATATTGCTAAGTCTCCAAGTTTCCTAACTCCTTTTTGTCGCAATATTCTACTCGCCAAATCTGAAATTTCTCAGTATGTTCCAACATGGAAATTCTGAAGTGCGTGTATACTTCCTTCTCCATTTCAAATTCTGATTTTCATCAAATCCCTTAGAGATGGGAATTACCAAATATAATGTCTTGAATAATATCTAGTCCATATCTATTTTCATAAATCTAATCCAATCTCATTAATATAGGAATTGATATATTCTCCAATCAAAACACCATGAACAAAAATACTTCTTCCTATCGGATTACAACTTCACCTTCCTTATATCACTAACATTCATTCTTTGATGTTTCAACACAAACAATCCATATTTGCATAATTTTTACAAATTGCCAACTTGATAAATCTGGACTTTAAAGTAATATTTGAAAATTGAGACTTTATATGAGAAGAAAAGAAAATTGTTGAAGTGGGCTCCATAATTTTTATAATTTTTTCTACATATAAAGTATTTTTTTTAAAAAATGAACCCCTATGTAATATATAAAATTGAGGATATGAGACAAACATTTCAATAACCTTATGTATAAAACCATTAAAACTACGGTCATTCAATTTGGCCAGATTAAATAAAACCTCGTCAATCAAATTAATATTCATTTTATTCAATTCAAATTGAGCAGTCACAACTGTGATATATTAAGATTCCATAATTGATGATTCACCCTTATACCCTTAAAATAAAACCTTATAAATCAAATTAATTCATTTTATTGAATTCAAACTGAGCAACCACAGCGATAAAATAATGTCTTCACTGATGTTGACCGATAATAAAAAAATATATAATTTTCTTTTTGAAGCAAAAGAAAATATATAATTGTTGCGATTATCATCATCTATAGAGTCAATAGTCAAATATAATTTTTCAAGAGGAACGTAGATTCTTTTTTCATGTCATGAGTACCAGCTACTAGACCATTGCATAAATAATTTGAAATGGTTGATGGTCACTAATTGGTCATGAAATTAATTGACATTTGCTAGGTACTAGTTTCGCTTCTTTTTTCTTTCTTTCGTGACTTAATTCTTTGAGTAGGAAGTCGTTGTGTCTCCATCTACAAACAATGCTTCTGTATCAGCTGCTTATAATAATATACGTCCACAACTATCCGCCAGAGAAATTGACACATTTTAACTTTTGACAGTCAACTGAATCAATTTTCAACAATTAATATATTTATTTATGTGTATAAAAAAATCAGAAAAAATAAGAATTTAAAATTAAATGTTATGATGAATCCAACAACATATAACATGATAATAGTCTTACATATATAATAATAAGATTTAATGGTTGAAATTGGTTTAGTTAGACTTTCAAAAGTCAAAATGTGCTAATTTCTCTGTGACGGAGGTAGCATATAAAAACTCCTCTATTGAATAAAGTTACAGTTTAAAATATAGATTCTTGAAACTTCTACTCAAATATTTATCTATATTTATAAAGGTGGAGTACTTAAATTTGTACATGCAAGGGAAAGGTTAGCGGAGAGCACCCTTCGTTGAAAAGGTTAAAGCTTTAACACACCCTCATGTACAATTATTTTATTTATCAAATAAATATGGACAAAAACGGATCATAAACCAAACAATACTAGAATGACATTTTTATGTGAAGCTTCGATATGAATTTAGAAGATTTTATCGGTGTCCTTAGCATAACTTCACCACTCGCTCTCACCAATGGTGGAACTAGGGGGCGAGCCAGTGCGGCCGCCCCCCAAATCTTCGGTGACTAAGGTAATATACCCCTCCCGCCCCGCCCCAGCCCCGCCCAGCCCCCGCCCAGCCCAGCCCTGCCCAACCCCCGTCCCTCATCAAATATCCTTTTAGTTCCGCCACTGGCTCTCACACACACTGCTCATAAAAAATAATGGTTGTGAATTTGGCTCCGTTTATCAACAATAAAAAAATTCAGCTCCTCAACCTGAAAATAAGCTCTTGCATTTAGAGTTAAATACATTATAAAAATAAAGTATAATTCGAGTACATTCAACTACAAAAATCCATTTTTTCTTGTAGTGAAGTAAGAGAGTACTAATCAAAACAAGCTTGCATATGGTTAATTAAAAGTAGTCTTCTTATTAATAGATTATGAAGCATGACTGGTAACAAACTTGGCAAGGTTAGCTTTAATAAACTCCACCTTCTTTTATTTAATAAAACAAAAACTCCACCTTCTGGAAAGCCAACTAAAATAAATCCCATCCCATTTTGAGTCGATCGTCAAGTAGTATAATTAATTACTCAACAAAAACATAGACTCGTTCTCACCTGAATCTACTTTTTATTTATCGGGTTATATTTCACCATTGATAACTTCAACTAGATATACTAATACTACTATGTTAAAATCTATCTAATATAATAATATCAGTGTTTATATATTAATTAATATTTATGTTTGGACGTGTTTTGAGAAAGTTGATCAAAATGTAATGTGGAGGGTACCTGATATATTTCAAATGGCCGATGACTTGGAGGTAAGTAATTAATTAACTGCCATTTGCCAGCTAATCTTATTATACTATTTGCTGCATTTTGTCATATTCTTGCGGTTAGGAGGTATCTTTAAAGTCAATGGCTGGCCTGTTTGACCTCTTCCAAAACTTCTTTCCTAATCCACCTGCCAGTATAAATACGTTGGTGCCTTCGCATAACCTAATCACTCTCTCTCTCTTACAAACTCTCATAGAAAAAAAAATGGTGGTGCATCCGGTTGACTATCTACCCCAAACGCCAGTTGCTGCTCCAGCTGCTGGTAAACTGTAAATCCATTTATCGGCCGATCACTACTTTTTTCAAGTTTTCCGCTTGATTTACAGCGGTGATCATCGATACATGGATTCATCTGATGAATGCTTTCGCAAGTTTTTCCGTTTGATTCATCTGTTATGATGTGGTAGATGGCGGGGGCGCTCCGGCAGCGGCGGTGGCGCCTCCGCAGCATCAGCAGTTCGGAGTTGCAGCTCAGCCAGCGGCCCCTGCGCCTCCACCTCGTCCGAGAAGGTGTGGTTGCCTTCTAGACTGGTAATATACATACCCACTCGATCATTTCTACTGATATGGTTATCTTGTCTGAAAACATGATTTCTGATTTAAACCTAATATTCCAAAAATAAAACCATCAGTGTGTGAAATGGAAGTTTTATGTAGAAAGAAACGTAGTTGTTGAAGAAACAAAATTTTGTATTAGTAACTTATTTAGAGTACTGTGTTCTTACCAGATCCGGCGATCGGATCTGAAAAACTTAATCAAGTGAAGTCACTCTTCTTCTTCTTCTTCTTTTTTGAAAATGAATCAAATCACTGTGTGGGAGTAAACTAGCAGAAGATCTATGCCTCTTTCATCATCTGCCTTGGAAAGCTGCCAAATTACATGTTTTTCATACGTTTTTTTCACTTGAAACTTTCAATATATGTAGCTCTTGATGCGTTGATGTTCTTGTTCCTTTTTATATATATTCAACTGGAATTGGTAAATTTTAAGAATTTTTTATATGTTTAATATTTAAATGCATCTTGAATTCAACATATTTGAGCAAGAAGGGAGATTTGTTCTTAATATCTTTTTGTGAATTATTAAAAAAAAAATTATTTTGTTTTTTACCCTTGCCGATCCGATGTTGCACTTCATCTCAGCCAAATCTGCACACTTTTTGGACAATTTTTTCAAGACATGTTTGACCATATATTTCAATTAGTATATAGACATCAATGTTATCATGTGAGACATTGTTAGATTCTCTGCATCATGTATTTTCTAAATATTAAACTTTAATACACAGTAAGTTTACGTGACTAAAGTTATCGATAGTAAAAAATGACATGAGAAAGTTGACCAGAAAGTGTGCAGATTTGACTGAGTCGGATGGAATATGTCTTTTTTCTAATGCCCCGGTTTTTTTTTTTGGGGAACTAAGTAACTTTTCATCATTTCTATCAAAATTTCACCATTTACGTCACATATATCTTTACTTTCTTTACCATCCTACCTCTCTGAAACCATAAGCCTAGCACAATGCTCTTTCATATTTGGATTCTGCCATGCTCTATACATTCTAATAGTATATCCTTAATAATTGCATTCTCACATTCATTTTTTTTCCAAAACATACATCATTCCTCCATTTCCAAAACGACAGCTTGAATTTGATGTTTCACCTCATCGACATAAACTTTACATTTTCCATTCTTCCCCTCAAACCAGTAGAATCCCCAAACACCTTATAAGCATGGACTGATGAACTCTCCTTTTGTCACCAGTAAAACATCATCCGCAAAAGTCATATTGATCAGCCCTATCTTCTCACATTTTGTATCATACTTAAACTCTTTGTTCTCTTTCAATATATACCTGCAAGCATGCACCTACTCATATATTGCATTACTGACGCCCCAGTTTTATCTTGTTTTGATTGCAGTCTGGCCGCTATACGTTGTTGCCTCACTGTGGTGCAATGTTATGGCGTGTTTGACGATTTGTGCTTCGAGTAGTGATCAAGCATTACTAGTAGTCTATGTTATGATATGGTAGATGTTAGATGCCTCCGGGCTCTGGTGTCCTGTATCATTTCAGTGGATTATGGACTGTGATAACAATTTGTTATTGATTAGATTTGGACTCAATAAATCACTATTATTACAGTAACTATTGGTGTAATAATAGTGTTATGGTATGGTAGATGTTAGATGCCTCAGGCTCTAGTGTCCTGTATCATTTCAATGGATTATGAAGTGAAATGGATTTGAATTTTAAATCTGTGTCATTTGTCCGTATTCAGCAGTGCTGATCATGTTCTGGGTTAAATTCAGAGTGGTAGAATCTTCAATTTGTATATTCTAGTGTTAGCCGTATATATAGTTGTGGTCTCACTCACATCCAAAACCATATCTCTCTCACACACTAAATCCAGTAGCCGGAAAATCCCCTCCGGTCAGCCATGGCGAACCCTAGGGTGTTCTTCCGCCGTGTGATCTCGGACTTCATGTGCCAGGGAGGCGATTTCAACGCTGGAAACGGCACCTGCGGCGAGTTGGTTTTTCATGTTCTGGATTTTGATTTCTCTGGTTTGGCTATGGAAGTATGGATTATGGAGTTTTTGCTCCCTATGATTAAACAGAAGAAGAGCTAGTATGATAATATGCTGGTCAATATTATAAAGAGAGCAGTTTGGTCCTTCATTATATATTTTAGAAACGTTGAAAGGTGGTTATAATTAGAGCTGTCAGTACCCTATCCGTACCAACACGATCGAATTTACTCGAAATCCGATCTGATCCAAAAATATTGACCCAAACCCGACCTGACACGATCACACTCATCCTGAAACCCAATTTTGATCCGAGAAATATTAACCTGTACCAGAACTCGACACAACCCAATTTAACCCGAAACCCGAATATGACCCAATAATCTGGACTCGAACCCGACCTAAACCCGAACCCGGGATCAACCCGAACCCGATCCAACCCGAACATAATACCCAATAAATCAACTATATAACATTACGTGTAACCAGACCAAAACAGATGTAGTAATAAAAAGTCAATTAACATTTAATATGGAATCAAGTCAACTTGGTTATGAGTCAAACTAATAAATTATCTAGACATACTTATTAGAATAAAGTGGATTTTTATATATATTACGAGTTTACAGATATGATTACTATTACGTAAAGTTAACTCATAACAAATCTGAATACATAAGGTTAAGTTAAAATGCACAAGACTAAATTTATAAATCTAATGAATAATAGTCAAATAAAGAAATATGGCTAGTTAAAATTAGGATTTCGAATTAGTAATTATAGATAGACGACTAAATTTTAATTTCAAAAATCAGTTTGAAAAGTATTGTAAAAAATATTTAATAAATTATCAAAAATTCTTATTATAGATCGAGTAACTATTAGATGAGCGTATTTTATAATTAGTGGGACTAATAAGAATATTTGATATCTAATTTTATTTAGTGAGATATATATATATATAATTATGATAACCTTTAAAATAGCTCAACATATAAATAATTATTTTTAAATAATTTGAATAAAATACAATAAAAATAATC